>JAHWXV010178436.1:0-28084 GCA_024586415.1 Phrixothrix hirtus
TGGTTGGATATTCCCCCATTTCATTATAATTAAAAAAACTTGTAACCGCAAATAAGAATGCGTGTAAATAAAGATAATAATAATAATAATAATAATAATAGTAATAATAATGTCTTTTGTTAAGCAATTATCAGACAAAAAAAATAACAATTTTAATAAATTGAAACATAATTGTTTAACAGGGCGAAGTTCAGATATGCCAACAGAGTTGACGTTCTGCTCTTACACTTAACCCTAGTAAAAAAAGAAAAATGAATATGGAATAAAATATTTAAAAAAAAAATTTCATAGAGAAACAATGATCTAAGTTAGGAGCACGACTGTACCCTATAAACTAAATATAACAGTAATATAAATTAAATATAATAATAATAATAAACATAATAAACACAGTGTAAAAGACAGGAAAAAGTAAATTAAATGGAATAATAATAACCACATTTTCGGTCAAAGAGGTTATTGTCTGCCCATTAGGAATCGGTAAAGCGCATATTTAAATTGGTTATTGGCAGCCAAACGTTTTAAGTTTTGCAGAATAAAATTGCAAGCGTCCGCAACCATATAAAAAAACGATCTTTCAAACAATTGTGACTTATGACAAGGAATAATAGTTAAACTTATATCCTTTAGATTTAAATTGTGAAAATATGAAGAAAACTTAATTTTTTTGAACAAGTATTAAGGTGTTTTGGTAACAATTATTTTATGAAATAGACACACTGTATGTAAAAACCGTCTGTTACTCATGTTCAGCCAGTTTAACTCTTTAAGTCTGATTGATATGCTTTCAAATTTAGGTTTTCCAAGAATAAGTCGCGCACAAAAATTTTGAATTCTCTGGAGTCTTCGTTTGTCCACACTATCCAAACATGATCCATATACAACATCACAATATTTTAACTGAGCGAGTACAAGCGATTCACTAAGAAGTATTTTGAGATTTTTACTTAATAAAAATCGATTATTGTAAATTAATTTTAAATTTGTGAATGTTTTACGAGTTATATTTGACATATAACCTTTAAATCTTAGGCTTGAATATATTATTAGGCCAAGATTATTCGCTATGTCAGAAATTTCTATATCTATATCGTTAGCTTTAACTTTTATGATGCGTTTATACGTATCTCGATCTTTTGATCTGCCAAAAAGCATTACTAGTGTTTTAGAAGCATTTATTTGCAAACGGTGAGATTCAGATACATTTACTAATATTTCTATGTCTAAATTAATAATTTTCACCGCATTTACTATATCACTAGGATAAAAACTGTATAGCAATTGTGTATGATCTGCATACATGGTGTATTTGCAAGAAGGAAATTCTTCGGTTGCTTCAATTGTTTTTTCTATTAGTGTTTCCTTTCCTTTCAATATTTCAATAGTGGAGTTTTTTGACGCACTGCCTTCTGCAAAAGGTACTTCATGTGTAGTTTCTGCATCTTGAAATGTTAACTTAGATGTTGTAAAGTCTAGTTACACTCCTTTCTTATCCATACAGTCAGAGCCGATTATCAGTGCCATTGTTGGCCTATCGCAGACCAAAAAATAATTTCTTGTTGCGATTCTCCTATTTGTATACTGGGCAGTAGTTGCTTCTTAATCTTGCGAACCTTTAATGATCATATCTTGCACGGGAAGAACAGCCAAGTTGGGCTTTTCTTATTGTATTTGTATTAAGCATTTGGTGGACATTATGCTCACCATACTACCTGCGCCCAACAGCGCCACGTGATTTTGTTGTCCTATGACGACTTTTACCCTGGGGATGAGGCGCTTAAATTTATCAGCTACATTCTTTTCACATGTATCCAATTGGGACGCATTGCTTCCATCTATGTACTGGATTTCGTTTAGGCGCTGTTTATCTTACTTGAAAAACTTCTTGCGTCCTCTATACATTTAATCCGCTCCTTTGTTCTAGGTGACATCTGAGCGATCGGAGCTTTTGATCCAGATGCACCTAGTTTCCCTGCACGTTAGCGCCGGTTGCTCTGGCATACCATTGTCCGGTTCGCTGCCACGTTTTATTATTTCTTCCTTTCTAGACCTGGGTTTTTTCCTCCATCAGTAACGGTCGTTCTTATTGCAACTTGGTTAGTGGGAAAACCTCTCGCGCCTTCTGCTTGAGACCGAATACCGATTGCATAATTATTTTGATAATGACCCGTTCCAGTTCTTTTATTTTCTCTTCCCGGGTTGGCAGGACGTCGTTCGTCTAACGATTGCATTAACTCTAACAGACAATCAACGGTTTTGACCTGTGAGGCTATAATTATCGTCTCATTTTTTGAGGAAGAGTGTCTACTGATATTTCTGATGAAGGTATCATCCGCCATTGGAGGGTCCAGGTATTGGGTCTTCTCGATCCAGTACCACCTTCTTACGTCGTACGCGTTTCTTCCCCCAATAGATCGTCGGATGGTTTACTATATCCTGGCTGACCAGAAATGTTCGGTAAATTCCTTTTTGAACCCTTCGTAGCGGACGTACTTGTTACGGTACCTTCCTGTCCAGATACTGACATCTCCTTCTAAAAAATTCAATACACTACGTAATTTTTCCGGTTCACGCACATCAGCTTCTTCGAAGAAACCCTTCAGTTTCTTTAAGAGCTTAATCGGGCACCTTTTTGCCTTGCCAGGGTGAAACTTTGGCTTCTCCATAGCTCCATTTATTAATCGACGAAATCTCAGCCCATTTACTTGCTAGACTGTCTTATCGCTACTTTCCTTTCCCACCTCTTCTTTTCCTCGACTTGTACCCCCTAAAGCTTGTTCTAATTTCTTTTCTAACCGGTTGACCCCGGTTACGATTGTTGCTACTTGTACACTTACCTTTTTTACATCATTCTTTATGCGCTTTATCTTCTCCTGGCTTGTTTGCATCTCCTCCTCTACATTTTCCTCTAGAGTTTCAACTTTTTTATTTAATACCTGTATTTGCCACTCTGGTTCTTGCTTTAGTTCGGCTGTATTTTACTCAGGTCGTTTTTATAATTGTTTCATCTAGTCATCCCATTTTCGATATATCAGTTCGGTTTGCAATTTCTGTTCTTCACACTTACTATTAATTTCACTCTGCATTGTCCGTAAAAACTCCATTAACTTACTCTTATTCTTTCTTTCTTTCTCTTCCTGAACTTGCCGATTATCACTATGCTCTACGCCGACGTCAGCTGTGTCATTCTCAATTTCTTTTTCCATTTCTATCTTACCCTTTTTATAACCTTAAACTCTTACTAGCCCGGCTAGCTCAGTCGATAGGGCATGAGACTTTTAATCTCAGGATCATGGGTTTGAGCTCCACGTTGGGTGCCAGAACTGTTACTCTTGTATTTCGTCTCCTACGTGGTTGTCGAGGTTCCTAGACATGCTTGGGAAAACAGGACAAATTTCTTTTGATTTGAGAGAGGTTATTGTAAAATTATACTCTACGTGAATTTACTATACAGTACAAAAGGTTTTCCCTGGCTTGTTTTATCTCTTCTAGTTTTCAGGGTTTTTCAGTCATCAACGACTATCAGATAGCAATATTTGTTATAGGTAAGTTTTTTTTTCTTTAAAACTTGCTGAATAGCTTATCCTATTAGTAATTTATTCTATAGGAAAAAGAATTCTCTGAGGTTTATGACGTTAGTTGATGTTCCTTCTACTAGACGCTGCAGGCAAATACGGTCGACTTTATTGCTTGATGCAAAAGAGTAAAAGGCTTGGTTAGTATTTTGCATTATCCCTAGTTATGTATCACTTTATAGTGCTTGTGGTGTTTGAATATTTAATGATCAAAGTCATTAAATTTAACTGGAGGTTTATTAATAACTCTTGTGAACAAATTTTTAGTTCCATGTAATAAACTTGCAATTCGTTATTGTTTACATACTTTATAATGTGAAGTAGAATTAAAACAGGAACCTTACACTTAATAAATTCCTTAGAAAAGGCCTTCCCTGCTAATGGAAGTTAATGTTATCAATTCCGGTACACTTCACCAAAATTATAGCTAGGATTGGTTCAAAACTGTTATCAATTTTATGAAATTAATTAATGGTATTTCACGTACCCGGAAGTCATCCTAGAACTATCCATTAAATCTAATAACTTACAAAAACTCGAAATTATTAACCTAAATTAATTAAAATTATTAATAAGCTTTTTAGATAAACCAATTTTTAAGTTCCAAACACCTCTACATTGAATTGTTCTATTCTTCTACTGCTACCAAGTGCTATTTAACATTTTAAATCGACTTTATTACTTCCTATCAAAAACCCACTCAGAACGGTTAACACTTCATGGATTATTCAAATTCGTTTTAGTTATCAAGTAATAAAATGACAAGTAACTTGAGTAATATAATTATAATTGATAAGCTCAGACTTCCTTTTTTTGTTATAGCAGTCACTGACGGTATCTAGTTCCGCGTAATTTAGCGCAGAACTCCGAGTCTCTCCTGTATGTAGACTCCCAAATTCGAATTACTGTGTTTCCTAATTTTCCTTTATTGCCTTCCTGAACCATCTTATTCGGGTCGAAAGCTTCGTAATTTTATAAATATTCTTTGACGTACAATAACCCACTGACAAGTTCTTCGAACGATTATCATAGGCCAAAGATCTGAACTAACTTGTTAGTCTCACCAGTTTTCTTTTCAGCCAAAATAAAAATCTAAAAATTCACACCCCAAAAATCTCTTGACACCTTTCAGCCCACATCAAAAGAAATTCTATCTTTTTTTTCCCTACTAACGTGATTAAATCCCATAATTTTTTATCATCCAATAACATCAAGCAAACCTGTTATTATCTCTTGTAATTAAAATACATGGTGTTCTACGATAACAATTAAAGTACTTTTTTACGTATAGGGTCTTGAACTTAATACAATGAACCCAAATTACGTCACTACAAGTGTTATATATGTGATTCATTTTTATTTAAAAAAAAACACAAAATCTAGTTAAAATAGCAATCTTAATATGATTTCAAAAATTAAAACAATTTTTTTATTCGCGAACGTGACGTTACTTTCAAACACCACGATAATACTTGTAACCGCATCGGCAAATTGCACAATATACTTACGTATATGGGATTGAAAGTGCATGCGAGTCGTTTTAAGAACTGTTATTTGTACATTTTAGCAGAGTAGTATGAATAAGTCCCCTTTGAAGTTTGTTAATAATATTAAAAGGTCTTTCGATTAAAATCAATACACAACTATAATTTTAATTCCTCCTAAGAAATATATACATACATATTTATGCATGGTAAAGGCATAGATATTATTTACATTACGTATGCAGACACAATTTGTCTTTTCTTTTCTGGTTAAATTTATTCAATTGGAACTACATTTCCTTTTCGTATTCGCGTCTAGCAGCTTGCGGCTTAACCTATGAATTTTCCCTATAATTTTCACAGGACCGTATATGTTTTCCGGAATAGGCAGGATTCCGGCATTTTCAGTTTCCACCTTAGACAGTATTCACTATACCTATATACTACTGTAAACGTTTGCATAGACATGTATCGATATCACAGGCTGAATTAGAAATAACGCATGTGACGGACAAATTCACGAGTATTCAACCACGCCGGGGAATCCTACAGTGGAGCGAGGCGGGGTTCACCGGTACCTTCGAGATTGTAATGTTACGCCAACATCGGGAAAAGTGGGCGCCACTGTTCTAGAGTTAATTACTGCTACCAGGTAATGTTCATGGACACACCTTGTAGGTCAAGATGTTAAGACCTACCTTTAGAGTGGAGATAGAAACACGAAGGAAAATGTGGTAAACTATAAGTGCGGAGTACTAATGTTATTATAGAAGTAGAGGTGAAGTCCCTTTCTTGTATTCTATAGATCCGGGTCTACTTGCAATTATTGAAATGGAAAAGAAGAATGAGGATTTTGATAGGCCCAGTATATAAAAAGCGATATAGGACTTCTGCAAGAATTTCAGTTGATGCTGTAGAAAAATTTAGGATGTACTTTGCTTGAAGTAAATGATTAAAGGTCTGGTACTAAAGTCGACCACCCTGTATACGATTACTAATTTAATTGAAAAAAATTATACTATTATGAAACTTTTTGACTTAAAGCAAATAACTTATACCTTTTACGTCATTAGATAATTACTGGGTTGTTCTTAAACTTATTGTATGCACACTGTATAACTAGACTTTCACCTAATATCTGTGTTGTTAAAATAATAACGATAATTTAGCACAAAACACGTTTATGTAATTAAATTCGCACTTTGACACAGTTCTATAATATAGTGCTCAAAATTGGTCAAGATATGTTTTAAGTTATATGGACAATATAACATTGGCTGAGGTAAAAGAGATTAGCAATTACGTATTATTCAAAATTAGGTTGCCTCGACAAGCCAAAAATGATTATTTAAAAGAAGGATACACTAGACGAAGCTCGTTGACATTCACAACATTATACATCTGCAATTGTCATAATTTTACAAACCAAGACAAATCTTTAAGGTATAATTATTACGGTATCTAAGAATTCATTTCTAACAGACTTTATTTATTATTTTACACTTTGAACATTAAAAATTTTAGTTTAGCAAGTTTTGTAAGGTTTTTAATTCATTTGTTTCAAACAGAAAGGGTTCCGATCGGGAACCAATGGACTAATTTAATTATTCCAATAAAGGCCAGAGCTTTCCAACGAGGTTAACAGAGGAGCTTAAGTATGCCAATGCATAAAACCGGGCTAAATTGTTTGTGCCAATAGAAACATGTGTAAATAAACACTTACGGCGAGGATACTTTTCTTGGGAATCGAGAAACAGCTCTTTTGATTAACTTTTCATTAAAAGACTTACGGAAATACGCTTGCCTGAAAACATATCGGGTGACTTATTCCAGAAATCTGGAAAAGTTTACCTCGGCAACTGTTCCTGTGCCAAACACCTAGGAATTCAATAAAGACAAAAATTCCATTTGCTAAACAAAAAAAGTACCCCCGATCACAACTATTAGTTAGCTATTCATATTTATTTTGTCACCTTTAGTTCGGATTTAACGGTCCGTTAAATTAAATTTTTGATTCTGCATATCTGTTGTGCATAGACAATCAACTACTTATCACTATGCAATGCCGGGATATCAAATTTTTCTTCACACATGATGCCACTGGCGATGCCGATCTCATGCTAGTTCTGCATTCCTTGGTATAGTGACTTAATTAGTTACGCTACAAGATTTCAACGTTATGATGTACAATAATTTGTATGCCTATTTCTGTTATTTATTGATGAAGTCGCGACATTCGATTCACCCTGACACGTGTATAATTATAAGTTTTTAAATAACTAAACTAGTTTCATTGCTTTGTAACGATGGATAATTTTACTGTTTGAATTTTATAAATGTTTTAAGTACTACATTTACTATGATTCTCTAGAACAATTATGTAGAACACTATACGAGATACATTCAACTAAATTCCTATTTTAATTAATTTTTGCTTTAGAAACCGAATCTTTAAACATCTTTAATTTAATATTGCTCTAATAAAATTATTATGGTAGTGCATGTTTATTACTTCATATTTTATTAGTTACTTTAAAAACAGCAAGAGCTGACATTGGTTTATATCATTTCAAATATTTTCGGTTGTTAAACTAGAAAACTTGCTACAAAATAGTCACCAGAGTAATATTTGATTTAGTTTATGTATATTTGCAATTTATAAATTAGGGTTCTAATAAAATAGTACCACCAATGGTTTGCTGTGGCTCTGCTTTAATTTTGTTGTCATTAAAAGTTTTAGATTTAAAAATTACATAGCTTTCATGTCCTTTGTCTGATATTGAAAATGGAAGATTGACATTGTAAATAAGTACTGTTTTGTTGTTCTGAAATTTTTAAATAAATCAGAAGAATCTTTTAAATCCAACAAAGCCCACGCGAAAACTAAGGTTTGGCATACCAACAATCATTTTATTTTACTAAAGTAAAACTATCTAGCAGAACCTGTTGTAATATTTTTGAATAATTCGCACCATTGCCACCATTTTTATATAATTTTAAAAATCTACCCTAGAATTATTTTCGCATGCGAAAATTTTTAAGTAGTTCAATAGTCCAATATGCGTGCTCTAATTTACGCAAAGTTTAAATGACTATTTCGATCACCATGCTGGACTTAATCATATAAAGTCTCTTGGATATATAACCAATTACGTGCCTTATTTGTCAGCGATAATTTCCCTTGGGAAGTTATAGGAAATCATAAAGCCTCTAGTGGAGGTTGGGCTGCCCAGAAAGCAACGTAAATCAAATTCGCATTACTCAACGTTTACCGTACACCTTTTCAAAATTGCTTTAAAACAATCTTAGGAAGATTACAATGGACCAGGCCGATCCCTTTTAACTCCGCATACTATCTTGCTCTTTGGCCCATACGATTAATAAAACATGTGCCTACAAAAACCCTAACCGTACGTAGTTCAATGCAACATTGGTTACTAGAACTTAATAGTTATTAGTTATGCATTGACATGTACCAGTGTGAAGTATTTATTTTTGGTTGCCCTAAACCCGTCGGCATTCGTTTGATTTCGACCATTTATGGACACTGAGGTGTCAACAAACTAATATGGCTTAATCGCGCCATCCACACATACCGTTTATATAGGTTTGCCAAACAAGACAAGATATGTGAAGCCTGTACAATGAAAACAACTATTGAGACAATTATTTCCGTGAAAATTAAAAGTGATCATATTAACTCGTTTTAGTTACCGAAAGGTCGATTACGAGGGAAGTTCAATAAGTTAGGTGAGGATTTAGGTTAATTTAATTTCCTTGAGACTAAAGTTATATTTTAAACTTTTGAGATTAAAAGTGTTACTGTAGTCATAAAGATAAGAGACGAAATGTGGGCTGTAATACAGAAAGTGCCAAAAATTGCATGTTGCTGAAAGCGTTACTATATCGCTCCCTGAATAAAATTTTAAAGTAGTTACTGTGAAACGCATATTGATAAATCGAAAGATCTGTCAACGTCAAAATCTTGCAATTTTGTGTTCTTTGACTATTTCAGTTTCAAATTATTCAAAAGTGCAGGAGATAATGTATATACCTCAAGACTAAAGTACTTTTTAGTTCCTAGAGAGATTACTTCTCTCACTACCTCTCAAGTAACAAAATTATCTCCGGGATTAAAAGAGGCACTTTAGTTTTTTGGTATACGATATACTATTCTCTCTCATCTTTTCCACATAGTTGAGTACATTGAATTACTCTAGCCATGCATTTAAATTATAGTTATCTATCTATAGCCCTTGCAAGGTAAGCATCACTGAAACCACGACATTTATGTCAAATGCTTTAGAACAATTGACAAAAATCTCTAGTCTCTAACAAGGACTGAAATTTATGACTCAACAATAGATAGTCACCTATTTGATATGCTGTAACACTAATATTACATAAGGTTTGTTATGAAATACTTTTCTTTTGGCTTATTGGTGATAATATTTCTATTGCTTCAGGACTAAACGCCAGAATTTTTAGGTTATATTAAAAAACCATAGGATATTTCAATATTTTTAATAATACGAGAGGTGCTGTATATGTTTCGGGAATCGAGTGCTTCCGTCGTTTTTAGAGAACTGTCGTAAAATCCGACATTCTCTAGGTTATCCAGCATTAATAGTGGAATAAAACATCGTTTGGTAACGTTTGTATTTAAGAGTAATATAAACAACTATCGACAAAAATGGAACTAAATCGCAAATATTTTCTGCAGTCACTTTTTATGATCTTAAAAGTAATTTAACTCAACAACAATGTATGGATCGTCATGTTTCGGCTTTTGGTAACGATGCATCATCCAAAACAACAATCAATTTATCGCTGATTTTTAGAATTCAAGTTTGGTCGCAGTAGTCTCAGTGACGAATTTCGCGAAGGTCGTCCGTGAACTAGTGTTGTTTCAAAACACTTTGATGCTATGCGTGAGATAATTGAGATGGATGATCATCTGACCTACCGTGAAATAGGATCGACCTTTGGCATTCACACAAAACAAATGTCAACGATTTTGCATGACCATTTAGGTGTGAACAAATTATGTGCCCGATGAATTCTACACAATTTGATCGTGGTGCTTCAAATTTCGTTTATAACATCATTACAGGTGACGAAACTTGGATTTATTCATATGAGTCAGAAACAAAGCAACAGTCACACGTTTGGGTATTTCAAGGTGAGCTAAATCCAACAAAAGTTGTCCGTTCACGAAGTGTTTCGAAGGAAATGGTCGCAACATTTTTCAGTGTTACTGGTCACGTTATTACAGTCTCTCTCGAGGATCGTCGCATGGTCAATGCTGATTGCTTATCGAAAGTCGTCAATAAAATCAGAAAAACTAATGCAAAACGTCCGATCATCTTACATCATGACAATGCATCGTCACACAAAACGTCACAAACTGTCGATTATTTGAAGTGGCAAAAGGTAGAATTAATGACTCATTGTCCATACAGTGCGGATTTAAGTCCAAATGATTTCTTTTTATTCCCGGTTGTTAAGGATAAAGTGCGCGGAACCCTTTTTCAGCACGTGAATATGCTGTGGAAGCATTCAAAACTCACATTTCTGCTATAGCATCTTCCGAATGGAAAAGTGCTTCAACAACTGGTTCGAAGGCATGCAAAAGTGTATTCATTTTAAAGCAGAGTATTTTGTAAAACAATGGAAGCATAATTACTGTATTTTCATTGTGTTTTCATACCTATTCCCGAAAAAATTGCAACACCCCTCGTATAATTGTTTGTTGTAAGATGATAAGTGATTTGAATACAAAGTGTTTTCGAACATTACGGATTACAAACCCTTCTTCAGCGAAATAAATGTTGTTAACAATATTGATTAATTATGAAATTCGTCTGCTACAGTGTTTGTTGAAATCTATAAAAATATGTAGTATACTATAGTGTAGTATAGTAGCATTTAGATTAAGTGTACTTACATCAAAAAATGAGAAAAGAAACGTATGTGTTAAATTTGTTAAAATTAAGACAATTTATTATTTCCAGCATAGAATTTGTAACTTATCTTCAGTGCCATCATTGCACGATAGAATGAAAATTAAGAAATTTTTATAGAACTAATCAGTCAGGATGTCGGAAGGAAGTGAAATTAATTTTATATTTTGATGAAGTTTACATTTGCCCACTAGATTTATATTGTAGAAGCAATTGTTGTCTAGTGCAATTAATGTTACAATTATTATATAAATATTATATAAATAACACTTTACATTTACAATTATACTATAGGAACAATATAATATCATTAAAAAGTAGATATCATTGATTTATGCTATAGAATCAAATGATTACTATTAACTAAATAAATTTTTTCTACATTGTAAAATTAGTTAATTATTGAGAAATAGATACTGCTTAAATTGTCAATGTCAGTTTTAAAACTAATGATGTAATGATTAGATTTGATATGACATATTTCCAAAAATAGCCTTTTATGATATTTTTTTTTCAAATTGTAGATGCTTACATTTATCAAAGTTGAATATATGTGTAGTATCAATAGAATGTTTAGTAATTGCAGTACTTCCATTGCTTTCTTTTTTTTTTGCTTGATTTTTCCTTCAAATATATGTGATAATATTCTATGTTTTAAGTATTGTTTAGTTTGTCATATATAGGTGGCATTACATTCGTTAAGTTAATTTTATAAATAAAATTTAAAAGTTTATCTTTTATTTTAGAAAATAGAAAAGATCGGATATTATTATGTTTTTCTGCCGCAATAGTTTTTAGAGATTTTAGAATAAGAGCTAGTTTGTTTGTAAGGTTAGGTATAAAGGCAAGAGAAAAGTAGTTTATGATTTGACCACCAACATTATTATTATTAACACGTTCGCTGTTACAGGCATTATACTGCACTTTCCTCAATGCTAACAGCATTTTTATTAATTTTTTTAAATTTTTACGTTAATCGCTTTGTTTTTAAATATTATTTAGAATGTCGCTTGATTAGTGTTGTGACGTTACGGGCTTCTTTAATTACGTTGTGGGGAAAAATTATTTTTATTTTGCTTTTCCAAGTAATAGTCGTGAGGCCAGATTCTTTCTTTAGAGGGCTCTTTTGAAGAAGGACTTTGGTGTTCATATCTAGCTAAATTAATTGATAAATAATTAGGTGATAAACCTTCATAAGTTATGTATTACAAATAAAAATAACTGGGTGATCAACTACAAATTAAAAATATGTTTAAAATAATTATGAGAGGTTCAAAATAGTTATATGCTAAATAATAACGAATGATTCAAGACAATTATGTAAGTGTTCTCTAATACTAAAACAAATATGTACAAAGTGAACTAAATGAAATGGCTATTTAGCTATTCTTTTGCGTCTACGACGATGGTAATTAAATATTGAATTTTAATTCGTACAGCTCAATCAGTGAATGTATCTAATTATTGTTGACAGCAATCGGTTTATTTCGTCTAGGGTTAATTTTAGCAATGGACGGATGACGGATGATACTATTGAATTAGTATCAATGAAATTAATTAATTAAGACTTCTCATAAAAAGGCTTTCTACCAACGGTAATTAATTTCTACAGGCCTTAAACAAATGCTTATATGCTTTTGGAAGTTGTCTAATGACAGATCCCACATCACTGTTTCTTACATCGATACATAAACCTTTTTTTAATAATCGACCTAAAGGATTTTATGTGGTCCTGTCACACATACCATTTGCGGTCTATATACTTTATAACGCCACCTTTTATGGCAAGTGCAACGAAAGGCGGCGTTTATTAGCACTCTATGCATGTTTTTCGGATTCCCCCGCCGAGTCGCACGTCCAACTGCAGCGGCATAAATAAGGCAGGCCTCGCACAATGTACGGCTGTGATTTTCATGGTGCTTCAGTTACCTTATCGCCCAAGGATCGTGGCTAACCATCTGCAACGATGTCAGTTGCACGAGTAACAAGGCACGGTCGACGATAGCGGTAAGGTTGATCAACTTCCAAGGGGTTCTATTATATATTTTACATCGAATGTTTATTCATGAGCGTGCAGCTCGGTGTTACGGCTCCGCGGTCGGATTCGGAATACGCCGGCTTCGTGGTTGGGTTCAAAGTTCTTTACGGCTTCACGGTTGAAGTCGTAGTTTTTGGCTTCGCAGTTGAAGTCGAAGTTCCTTAAGCGTTCTTGCGTTGCTTTTTATATACTAATTTAGGACCCAGTATCTTTATTCCACTAGCGTAACTTATTTGATATTTCATTCTTGCGCATTACGATAACTTCTTGTACTTGAATCTCGTAACATATTAATATTTAAAATGGTAACATCTTATTTGATATATACAACTAGCTTATTTTAGCTAAATACATTATTTGTAGTTTGTCTAATTCTATTTAGGCAAGCTACTGGATTTACAAACATTTATCTATACAATTAATTATTTAATTATTAACTGTTTTCCCGCACTCAGCGAATTCTTAAAGTCTTTCTATATTGTATTTTTAAACTTAAATTTTAATAACATTAAAACGCGCGAAATTGTATCAGTTTTTATAGTCGCGATTTTGATGTTATACGAGTGTACTTCTACATCGAATTAAAAGTGCATACTGTGCGTCGTGAGCATTGTTTGCTGTTTGTGTACAATAATCATGACTCAGAGTATACCTATAGTACATATTCTCGCTGCGTTGACGTGAATGTGTCTATTAATGAAAATATTTCATTTAGTTATATACTTATTTATATGTTCTATAAAGGTTTATAACCCACCTCAGAAATAAGTAATAATTATAACATATATATAGTAAAATGGGTATACCTAAAACTAAGAATTTATTACATTACAACACTATAAGACTAAACAAATGCTGAAAGTAAAACTGACAACTTATCAATTTAGACTACAGAATGCCAACTTAGCGAAAATATTTATCTTAAGCACAAAATTTATAGGCAAAGTTACTATTAGCATAGTATAATTAATTTCATTCATATACCTATACATATACTAAAACAAAAAATATTTACCTGTCTGAAAACAAGAATTTATTATTATAGACCAGACATATGATTACAAAAATAAACAAAATTTTTAAAATAAAAGAAGCCATTTCACCAAATTACACTATAAGTATGTACTTTTCAAGTTTTAGGGAGTATTACTTGAAAACTTTAGTTAATTGCATATTCGTATGATATACTTGGAAGCAGGGATCGAGGCAAATTCTATGTTGCTGCTTTTGCATTCAAAAGGACTGTCGGTTTTCCTTACGCTAGTTTTGCACCATTTGCATTTTATTCTAAGTGCTTTACCGGAAGCTGCCTTACTTCAATCACTTGGAAACGCGTCTGAAATTCTTACAAAACTGGTCATTCATTTGGAAACACCCGGTACATACATCCGCGTAGTAATAATAAAATCTAATTGGTGAATTATCAATATCACTTTTATGCCAAAATCACAATTGTAAATTTGCAAATTGTATAATTCCATTTTAACAACAATTATTAAAATTCGATCATCCCAGGTTACGTTTAAGAAAACATATGGGCATTTTTCCTAAAAATATTATTCCAATAATTCCCGCAAAAAAGCTGGCAAGTCTAAAAATAGACGCTAACCCCTCTCGTCTTTACCCTTCAATTTCAAGGCGAAATACTTCGTTTACGGATAGTAGAGATCTGAGAGTTACAGAGTTAGGTTGCTCTTCCGTAGTGCGTGAAGGGCGATATTCAAAGAATAAAATTGAAGAGTTGCCCGAATGATGTAATAGGGGATCAAATTGGTTGAAATTTGATCAATTTCCGCCCAGGGCGAATTCGAAACAAAAGGGTCAATTTCTATTTCCTGTCGATTTTGAACTAAAGGGTTTATGTCCAACAAGGTTGTATGTAAAATACGATAAGAAGAATATCCTAGGCAGCACGTTTGTTATTTTCGATTTATTCGGGATGTTAACGATCTTTACAACACCAAGTAACTGATGTATCCGTTATTTAAACTCCACCGATCTACATCCCTCATTAAGTTAACTCTGTTGGAACGAATTAGTCGATCAAGTATAAATTTAAGACAAGTTCGTCAATATCATAATTAAAAAAGACTAACGCTTTAAATTTTTAATTGTTTATATTATTAAGGGCATTTTAGACTACTTTAATTATTAGCAACCCAAGGGTCCCTTGATTTAGATATAGAAAGTTATTGTTTGCATTATTCCGTTTCGGGGAGCCATGTAAACTGTTAATTGTAACTCACATTCTTTACTTTTCATTATATTCTATCTTGAAGTATAAATCTTATTTTTTTATTTGTAGACCTGTAGTTGCAATGACAAATATTTTCTTTGAGGAACTAGTTAACTTTAAGTGAATAATCAATTTAGTTAGTCTGTCTAAATTTTTCCTGATCGAAGAGGGATCCCAGTGGCGACGTGAAAAGTTAACTCATTGTAAATACGTATTAGTACAATCCTCGATCTAGAGGTTTGGAGATCGGTTTCTTTGTTTTATTGGCCTCTATAACAACAGAACTTTGGGCTATTATCTTTTTTATTGTTAAAAACAAAGTGGCGCTCTTGTTTACGACTATTTCCCTGAATTTTGGCGTAATTGAATTTATCGCAAATATAGAACCTCTCCAAACTGCACTCTGGTGGTCGGAGCAAATCAGCTAAATCAGGGTAATAACCAACTTTGACAACCTCAGGGGCGTAAGACTTCTGTCGAGCCGTTATAGACTGATAAAATGCGATAAAACTTTTCAAATCGGCTGATTTATTATCATATTCTTAGGCAAAAGATGACTGACAACTTCTAACCTGAAATCTTACAGTGGCATTTTTGGGTGATGCTATTTTTTATATAAAGGTTAATAAATAGAAACATTGAGGTGGTCATGAAATCATTTATGTTCAATGAAAAGACCGAGGTTTTTCGGTTATAATTATATGTTAATAATTCTATTGCAGCATGTTTCAGAATAATTACTTTGTTCACATACCTTGTGATTAAATTAGAATATATTACGAGTACATTATTACCTATTCTTATATTCAACTTTTAAATACATAAAATTACTAGAAATACCTAATAATAATAGAACTCAGTATTAATTCGAATTTCAGAAACAATAAAAAATAAATATTAATTAAAACAATAATTAGTTGTTAAAACCTTATCAAATAATAGCGTTCCAAGAAATAAACTGCAAGAATAGATAAATAGGAATCAAATATTTAAGAAATATAACAGGATAATATAACTTAGAACTATAGATAAATATTTAAGTGCAATGTAGTTTGAATCCAAAATGTAAATCCGGTATTTTTGAGTATGAGATAGCTGTAGACATATAGTGGTAGAAATATAATATACTGGTTAAGACAAAAAAACTCTGTATGGTGTAAAATGTTTTAAAATTTTGAAAATATTTAATGAGTGGAAATGTTTGTCTTCTACATTAACTAGAAATTAATAAAACAGTATTGTCTTAATTACACGAATTACCTGTAATAATTTCTGGCTATATTATGTGACATCAAGGGCTCTCATTTGAATATTATATAATATAAATATTTTTTCCAAAGCCCCTTTGCGATGCTTGTATAACTTAGGCTTCACCTCCGATGTTAAACGGCTTGGCCTTCCTCACAAAGAATTCTCACCACGCTTAAAGCTTTTATTCAATTCACAGTGACTTAGAGATATTTTCACTTACGAACGATGTTTTTAGATCTTTAAGGACTCCTGTTCTAAAGTTTTACAACTGCTGGAAATCCATCGATTTATTTTATATGTTTCTATGTACACTTATTCAAGAGATATGTAAATAGATGCAGCCCCAGGTCCTAAAAATATCACAACGTTATAAGGACCATTTTATTCGAAGCCGCTTTGATATAAATTCCTCCGTGAACCTCTAAAAATAGTTCAGGATACATTGAAATCCCATATAGTTAACAAAAGAATAGCTTACTGCTAAAATCCACATTCTTCCCGTAACACAAAGAATACTTACATGGCACAAAGCTCGCTGCATGGTATTTTTGCTTAGATCGGACGAATGAGCATAGAATAATGCTGGATAGTAGATGCGTGTCTCATATAAACTTAGACCTAAGTTTGTAAACAGAAATTGTACCGAATATGAAACTCCATGCTTCAGAAATAAATGTTTTCAAACACTATTCGCATATAGTTGAATTGGTAATTGTACATATATAAATAAATAGGATATAAACGATATCGTCACTATAAATACTTGTACTCGATCTTCTTTTTCTCATTGCTTGAAGTATAATCACTAGCTTGGTTGTTGTACTTCTACCGATAACCCATTGCTCTGATAAAATCCCTTACAAAAGTTGGTGGAACTTGATAAGATTGAATCTAGGAAATGCTGTTCTTACAATATTTCTGACTATTAAAGCCTCTTGTCTTATTCTATTGTATGCCATTGTACCTATGACTTATATTTTAGGAATGTCTTAGTTCATTCTAATAATTCAGATTAGATCGTGTGTAATCTTTGCGATTATGTTTACATTATCAGTACCTAAAAATACCTAAAAGGCGAAAAATGTAGTACTTTTGCTATTAATTTTAATATTATTAAAATCTTCTGTTAGATGATACAAATTCAGCTACTGTAACATTTACCGTGGAAACTGTTAAAGTGACGCGTAAATCGATTTGCAGCAAATCGCGCGTGCATTTGTGTTTACGTTAAAATTCCGGAAGATTTTACAGGTAAGACGTTATAAAAGACAGTAAAAGCATTACCAGAAGTAAATTATATTAAATTGATTCAAGTCCAAATATTGTTCGTTATCCTGAATAAAAATAAAGTATAAATAAT
Source organism: Phrixothrix hirtus (assembly GCA_024586415.1). Taxonomy (NCBI): domain Eukaryota; kingdom Metazoa; phylum Arthropoda; class Insecta; order Coleoptera; family Phengodidae; genus Phrixothrix; species Phrixothrix hirtus. The sequence goes on from JAHWXV010178436.1 coordinate 17,908, forward strand.
TAGGATTTAAAGATAAGGAAATATAGCGCAATAATAATCCTGATTTAAAACATGAAGAAACCGCTTAAAGTAATTACTAATTAATGAAAATTACTTCTAAAAATATACAATATATATTAAAACCATCTCAAAACCACTTTTAATTAATAACAGCACATTAACTGAAATTGCGCTATATTATGCTATAAATAAATTGATAATCAAAGCACATGATGCTGCCCGCTTATGAGTCTTCGAAAGACTTAATACATGAGTATGAATAGAGTTTGTAGAATAAAGAACGAGACTTAATAATTATGTATATAAGCGCGACACTTTCAAGCCAAAAGAGAGTTCTTGTAGATCTCCACTTGAAATCGCACCGAACTATTCTATGTCCGACAATATATTTAATTTAACTTTACCTTTAACGTCTAGCTATATTTTGTAAAAGTAAAGAAAGGCGCTTTGCTAATTACAAAAGTACGCAAACCGTTTCCCCAGAATTGTTGAGATTATAATATTAAAACTGTCGTCGCAGATACAAGACCCGAAACTAGTCCAGTTATCCGAAAAGGTGAAACCCTTTCCACCGTCCGCCATTCTGCGATTTTATATTCGAGAATTGATGCGTTGCTCTGTAGCGGTCCCGTCTTGACTATAAGCAAACACAGAACGCCTGCGTTTCGAGTTCATTTTTTAGCGGAGACTGAGGCGCTGCCGTAACCTGTGATTGCGTCGTCACCAAACATCTTTGCGTTGCAAAGTAGCAAATATCTGTTCGGCGTCGGCTGCGTGTGATATCTGCATCCATCGAGTGGCGTTGGTCGCGAGTGGTGAAAGATATCATTACCCGGACCTCCTGATTCCTAACACGAGGGAACTCGCCCGCATGCGATGCGGTCCCCTTCGCGCCTCGGGGAAGACTGAATTGTACTAACGTAAGGTATCAGGAATGCAGAAACGACCTTCGGGCGGCGAGTGTATTCTGTAGGTAGCATAAGCGACGCTGCGCGTTTGCCAAACGAATAGTAATACAGAGAATGCCCTTTTACATTGAATATTTTAATTTTTGATTATTATTTGTAAATATGTACAAATTACCGTAAAATGTTCTTTTGAGTTATTATTTTATTTAGTACAATTAAATTGTTTTGAAGGTTTTATCCATCTTGTTATTACCGCCCAAGTTACTTATATTAATTCAAGATAAGTTAATTTAAGTAAAAACTTCGTTTCATATAAGAGGTTGAGACCACATTCGTTGGTCTCATCGTTTTAATACCTAAACTTTTCCACTTTAGGATAACCGATTCCAGTTTATCTCAAGAGGGCCTTAGGAGCATCATCGACCTCTACAGCGTCGTACTGAACCTACCCACTACGACGAGCGATCCCGGCTGCTAAAATATAAATTCGTCTTTTTCTTGAACCTGTGAAGCAAAGGATACCTTCCGAATCGTTACACTACCTAGTCAATTTGGATTCAAAAGGAGATGCTAATTATAACCTTGAACTTAAATTTTGCACAAGTAATGCGAAACAGACGTTTTTGTGATATTTGAGTAATTTCTTAATTAGTGTAAAAAAACAGTAACATTTGTAAACTAAACCAGTCATTTAAGTAAACATGTTTTAAAACGCTTCTTGCCATTTTTATCTGATTTCAGTTTCATTAGCGGCTACCTGTAAACAATCGTAAGGTTTTAAACTAATTGTTCTTCAGTGCTGTAGACGCTATTTCAAGAAGTTTATTGTCCTTTTAACCCAAATACGTTCAATAGGCATTAGGTGACAACTTTAAAATTTGGTAGGCCCAAACTAAATAATGGTTCCTGCAGTGACGAGATATTCGTTGAAACATGTCTGATGTGTGAAAGCGTAGACCAACCCCATTTTTATTATCTCATGAAGAATTTTAAGGATTAGGTATGTGAAGCATTGTGATATTATGTATTATGATCTCTTAATTACCAACATATAGATAGAAATTCTATATAATAACAAATGCATAGAGTAAATATCATTCTACGTTTTTAATTGTAAGTTTTTAAAAATCTATATTTATGGAAGTATGGAGTACTATTATATAATAACCTCTCCATGTATTTCTCTAAAATAGTGTAGCTTTTTCATAAATACGTTAGTTACATTGTTGGAATTCATTTACGTTATTGTGGTGATGCTGATTACGAAGGCTAGTAATATGTTGCCCACTTATAAGAAAAGTTAGCACGAAGTACCATTATCTCCAAAGTCAAATTAGAAATAAATAATTTATTCAGTGCATATTTTATTTGAGACACTCAAAATGGAATTGCGCTTGTCTAAATTATAATAGGGTTGTAATGCTATAATTTTTCCCTGTTTACTAGTTTAAATGAATATCTTATACGGTATGTGCATTTCTATCATACCTACAATTAGTGCGAATAGACGACGTTTTAGTTTAGGTGCATGTATGCATATATACATAAGATACGCGCACAAATGAAAATAGTTTTATTTCCAGATTTAAATTGTTAAGTAGTCTCAACATTTAATAGCTATTTTATTTTATGTATGACAAATGCAGCTTTCACGTTTTTTCATATTCATTTTGCTGGATCTATGTAAGTCTTAAATTTAAAAGTTTATCACTTTCGCATAAATTATATTTTAGATTTATATGCCTTTTATACAAACTTCATGAATATCATGCTTTTACCTTCAGGGAATACGAATTAATTTCATTTGAAATGAAATATTCATCATTACAGATACTATATTAAAGAAAACATTAGTATAACAAAATTTAAATTACACGACATTCCTAAATTTCCATAAAATTTCACCTGATTCCATTTAAATTACAACGAACGTTATCTATAAGGACAAGATACCTCTTGTTTAATGTTAATTAGATTTGATTGTATATGAAGATTGTTATCTATTCCTGTGTTAATTTGATGTAAAATCTTCCTGAGTAAATTAAGGCAATTTATAAGAATCCCAGTGTAATTCCAAATTATTAGATAAGTCATTGCAATTACAAAAAGTATTTTAGGAAAATAAGTACCTACAACAATTAATAATTTGTAGTTTTGTAGAAGTAGCAACTATTCTCAGCAGAACTGGGAATAATTGCAATTGCGTTCTAAAATCTATTAAAAATGCAAGAGCTGGCAGTATTAGAATTATATCGATATTTGTTTCTTAAAATATACTCAGTGACATAGAAATTACAATACCAAGAAGGAGCAGGAATTTCTTAATCAAGGTTGGTAGATCTGTTGGGCTAACATTAAGTAATAATTGATTAACTTTTGAGATCAAGTGGTAATGCGATAGCGTCACATTTGACTGTTGTTATAATTTCTTGCTAATTACTTCCGTCTGTGTTTTTCGTACGATTTATTGTTCTTTTTCATTTCTAATTATCACTATTTGGGTTGTTGTTCTTTTGTTAACGTGACTTGTTTGTTTGATCATGCCCAGTGTACGGAAAGGAGGATATTACCGTCAAATAAGCGAATTTGATAGGGGTCGAATTATTTGTTTGCGAGAATCTGGTTCTTTATTTGGGGAAATTGCGAACCGTGTAAATCTAAATCGATCTACTGTAATGCGAGTGTGTCGTGTATGGTTTGTAGATGGCCAGGAACATAGTAAAAGAAGAAGCGGAACTTCAAGAAGAACGAATGAGCATCAAGATCGTCGCTTATGGCAACTGGAATTTAGAGAACGATTTTTCTCTATTCGGGCAGTTGGTGACCAATGGTTTGGTGAAGAAGGTCGCCTTGTAACCCTAAGAACAGTTTATCGCCGAATCCGAAATTTTCGGTTAACATCATATTGACCGCAACTTGTGCTACCTTTGACTGCAGAACGTTGTCAGCAACAATCACAGCGGTGCAATGAACGATCTAATTGTAATCTTGAATGGCGCCCTGTTGTCATTAGTGACGAATCCCGATTTTGTTTAGGAATACACGACGATCCTATGAGAACAATGAGAAGACGACGCGAACAACGCAATCTTCGATTTACAGTTGAGAGGCACGTACACCCCACTGCGAGTATTACGTTCATTCCAACCAATATGACATGACAACGGTATAATACGCAGGTAGTTGGAACACATCTTCTGCCATACTTACAAGAGCTCGAAGATGCATTATTACAGCAAGCCATGTGGCAAAGTTTTCCTTGAATTTCTTTGAGCAGGCCCAGATTCGCCTTTTGCCCTGGCCTCCAAGATATCCAGATCATTCTCCCATTAAACATATATGGGACATAATGGGTAGAAGGTTGCGAAATTTGCAGCGTCCTCCTTTGACTTTAGAGGTCTTGAGACATGAAGTGCTACTTGTATGGGAGGAAATGACCCAAGACGAAATAGACCACCTTGTTCAATCAATGCCTCGGCGTGTAAATGAATGTGTAAATCAGAGAGGCCGCACCACATATTATTAACAGTTATTATAAAATTTTGTTTAACTAATAAAAATTTTCCTCCCAAATTTTGATCATTTATTACTATAACATAGGTGAATATTGCTACCAAATTTTGTCCGGAAATTCCAACCCCTATCTGCTATTGTAATTTTGTGTGTCATTCAATGTACATCATCTTCAAAAACAACTTAGTGTCACAAGCCTTGAGAAAAGGTTTTTGCGTTCTCATTAAATATTATTTTATGCCTTAAAAAACTGCAACAGAAGCAAAAGAAAGCTTGATAAACATTATCCAAACTCTGCTTCATCAACTATAGTGATTCAAAGGCGGTTTAATAATTTTTATTGTGGTAGCGTTCGCGATGTTGGCCGGACTGTCAGTCCAAAAAGTTCCTGTACATCAGAAATAACAACAAAGGTGGATGTCATTGGGTCTCCAGATTGTTAAGTGAAACTACGCAAAATTGCGGATACCTCAAAATTGTATATTGGTAGAATGTTTTTGATTTTACATGATGAATTGGATCTTTCTGCAAGATGGATTCCATGGTCGTTAACAGTGGATCAAAAACAAATTGTTCAATCATTTCGGAATTTGTTTAAAATTGTCTAAGAGCAATGTTGATGTCAGTTTATTGCTACTGATAAGACTTCAATACACCACTATACTCTAGAAACAAAAATTCAATTGTATCAATGGGTAAAAGTTCGTTCAAGTTCACCGAAGAAGGTAAAAGCGGCTTGGTTTATAAAGCCATAGCAACTGTCGTTATAAAATGATTTTGGAATGGTTTTGATTATGTATTTATCTATTTATTCATTTATTTATTTATTGTGAACAATTACAACGTACACTAAAGGTATAAGGCACAAAACAACAATCTTAACTTAATGATTACAAATAACATACGAATACACATACGTGTATGTGTGTACATATATACATATGTATACATAGGAAAATAAGAACTAATATTAAAATGACATAAATCTATTTTTAAATCATTAGTTAAAACTAGTCAAATAATTTATTTTTAAATGTATTTTTGAAAATGTAAAATAGCTAACTGGAAGGTGATTGTACACATATAGGGCTAAGTAAGAAAATCTAGATTTAAATAGGGCAGTTGAATGAAATAGAATATCCAAAGTGTTTGAAACATGCCTTAAATTGCGTTCGTGGATATTGCCGCGCTTTATAACGTTGGAACTTAGATAGTATGGAGTATTTAAGTTTACGATATTATAAAATAGGCAAGCAAATTGTATAAATCTGCGTTCGTGAAATGTTAGCATATTAACTGATGAACTTAAAAAAGGAGTAACATGACTAAACAGTGGGATTTCAGTAACAAATGGCATACATAAATTTTGCAACCTATGAATTCGCATTTTACCGTAGACACTTGGGCAAGGGTCAATAACAGCATCACAACAGTGTAAACTGGAAAGTACTAATGATTCAATTAACAATTTTTTTGTTTGGTAATCTAAATATCTTCTATATGGGAAAAGCCGCTTCAACCTAAAATATGCAGTTTTTAATATTACATTAACATAATGAGTAAAGGATAACTTACTGTCCAACAAAAGTCCTACACTTTTGACACATAAAGGTGATTTTAGCGAAGTATTATCTAAAAAAATGTTCAAATTAATTTTGGGGTAACCATAAGTTATAAATGAACATTTTTTTTAATTCAAGCAAGGCACGTTTGACTTATACCTATAGTCTATTCTTTTAAGTTCATTATTAATTTTATCCTGTCCAAGTAGGGAATTCTCAAATAAATAGCTATAATAAATTTGTAAGTCATCTGCACAGAAGTGTTTGCAACATTCTGTAATGTTACTTTCAAGGTCATCAATAAATATAAAAAACAGAAGAGGCCCCAAGACAAAGCCTCGTGGGACTTCAGACTTTAAGATCTGGGACATATGACACATATCCCTAACTTTACTTGCTAGACATATAATTTGTGAACGTTGACGTAGACATGAATTCATCCACAAAATAATATTTCCAGAAACTCCAAGGTATTGCGATTTATTTAATAGCAAATCAAAATTTACACAATCAAATGCTTTTGACATGTTAAGCAACACAAGTGTAGTATTTTTTGACCTATTCAGTCCATGAATTGTGTCGTCAATGACAGATGTAAGAACAGTTGATGTACTGTGTTGTTTTCAAAACCAGACTGAAATTTTGGCCAGATACACTTATTTTGGACATATTTCATTAATTGTGCGTTCAATATGGATTCGGCTATTTTTAATGGGACAGGAAGTAAGCTGATTGGTCTAAGGTCATACAAATTCAATGGATATTTGTTTCTTGGTATCAGTTTTACTATTGTTATTTTCCAATTTAAAGGAACACATCCTATTTCAAAAGAGAAATTTATTATGTGGGTCAGAGGTGGTATGATAAAATCTAAACATATTTGTAATATAATACCCGACACTCCGTCATAACGAATTGTGTGTGGTTTTTGCTTATTAACTATTTCTGCAATAATTTCCGGCGATGCAGGACTATATTCAAGACTGAGTTGTTAAATAGATCAACTTTAGAAAATTCATTATTTTTGGAATAATTGCCTTGCTTTGAAATGATTTGCTATACAGATTTGATAAAGAATTCGTTAATTGTATCACGGTTATCAAATCTTTCAGAAATATCACACATAATTTTATTACTTTTAATATCATATTGCGTTAAGGTGCTCCATAATTTTTTAAGATTACTTCAAAAGTCTAGAAAAATTACAGGAACGTATTATTTGTCGTTGTTGGACTAGTTGAATGAAAAAATTAAAGAAAATCAGCTAAACTTAGCAAAGGAGGTCTTGTTTTGCTACAACAATGCATCAGTTTATGCTTTAGCTATTTTAGCGGCAAAGATATATAAATTGCGCTTCAAAATGCTCCTTCGTGTCCCAAATTCACCCAACCTGGCTCTTTCTGGCCATTTATTATTTCCAAATATGAAAATTTGCCGATAAGGAATTTTAGCCAATAACAAAGTAATCGCCGAAGGAGAAGCATATTTTCCAGGATTTGATACATTTTATTCTTCTGTAAGTATTAGACATTTTTGATACCTTTAAAACACGTGTTTGAGTGAATTAGAACTTCTTCGCCGTTGTAATCGCGTCTTGAAATGTTTTTGGTTATGGTGCAAGCTATGATTAATTATTGATTGAATGATGTTTACCTGCCTTTATCGTAACTAAATGACCGTACAAGAATATTTCATTTACATGTGTAATATATGCAAAATTTCCAGGAATAGTTTTTTTTCTACTTCCTTGGACGTGAATATACGTGGTGCGACAATTAAGTAATGAGACTTATGTGAAAAAAGTATCACTTATGTTTTTAGTCGTCTTTGTTGTAAAATCCTTCAAAGTAGTTCCCTTCTGCTTCTATACAGTTACTCCATTGCTTCTACCACTGCTGATAACATTTCTAAAAATCTTCTTCTGGAATGTCCTCCAAGACTCTCGTCACAGCCTTTTGGACATCTTCTGTTGTTTAAAAATGGTGTACCTTGACCACTATTTTGACTCTTGGAAATAGAAAACAGTCGTACGGAGCGCTATCGGGTGAATAATGTGACTGTGGTAGTACTAAAATGCGTTTTGAAGTTAAAAATTGCTGTACATACAGTGCAGTATGGGATGGCACATTAACATGATGAAGAATTCAATTTTCCCCAATGTTTGCACGGACACGGAGAACTCGTTTTCAAAGTCTTTCTACAATTCCTTTGTACAAATATTGGTTAATTGTTTGGCCAGGAGGCACCCACTCTTTATGAATAATACCCTTGTAATCTAAGAAGCACACCAGCATGCATTTAACTTTTGATTTTGACACGCGGGCTTGGGTGATCCTTTTGAATAGCTTTGCGAACTATGACGTTTTGTTTCTGGATCATACTGGTAGAACCAACTTTCATCACCAGTGATAACACGGCTCAATAAATCTGGATTCATTTCCACCTGCTCTAATAAATCGACTACCACATTTTTCCGTGTTTCTCAATATTGGTCTGTGAGACTTTTGGGGACCATCTTTGCATAAATTTTTCTCATACCCAGATTTTGAGTTAGTGTTTGATGAACAGTTACCCGATTGATATTGAGTTCTTGTGCCATCATTTTAACGGATAATTGTATTTGATTTCGCTCTTGCGAACGTGTTAACCTTATTCATATGTGTCTGTAACCTTAAATGAATTTGTTATATTTATCTTTTCTAGTGATAAAATAAAGTCAGTAAATTGATTACCATGTTCTTATGATGTGCTCACTTAATTTTGTGCAAGTAAGTAAATTAAAAGAGCATCCCAGTGCTCCGTTGGTTGGCGTAATAATGTTGGAGCTTTAATATATTTATCAAAATCGTCTAAGATTTTACGTAATTACACATATGATTACTTAAAAAGTAGGCTTGTTTCAAAAAGTGACTTTAAATGTTTATGGATTAATAAATACTTACTTTTAAATCTTTGCTTGAGTAATTCCAATGACGTAACATAATTTTCACTTGATATTTGAAGAGAGCGAGTGATTTGACTAGCTTCTCCTTTAAGTGCTAATTTTAGGTAAAGCCAATTTTAAACATTGGGTAAATTACTATTTCTATTAATTAAAGCATTGAGAAGATCATAAATACCTTTCGAATCGTGATAGTTGCCCGAAGTGTTGGGGATTTCAGTAGCGGGAAGCTTAACACTAGAGTTAAAGTTTAAAGTTAGATTCACACATTTTGAATTTAATAGACTTTATGTAATTGTGATCTGAATTTGAAACTGTATTGACATAAACTTGGTTAGTGGTAACCCTTGGCTTGGTTATCAACTGCGTAATAAATATTTTCAAATAATTCTCATTCATCGATTTGTGTTTGAATATTTTCAAACTCCTCGAAAAAAGCTCCTATTTTGGTAATTTAATTTGTAATTCCGTTACATTTTGACGCGCAAAACTTTCCAAATACGATTTAAAACGAGTTAATTTTCACTTTTAAACAGCAAATTTTTGGATTAATTCCTTTAATTGGGACATAATTAGTACTAATTCGTATTATAGCAAATGTTTGAATATTAAAGCTCATAAAATCAATGTTTAAAGACATGGAAAGATAAGTCTTGTATGTAGGAATATAAATATTTGGTTTTTTCAACAAAGCAAAAAAACCGATTTGACCTTTTTCCAAGACTATTTTATGGTATGTTTATGACTACAAATGGCATTAAATAATTCTAATTCCGATTCTTCGTCCGGTGTCGTTCCAAATCACAGCTCAATATTTAAAACACTTTAATAATTTAACTTGAATATGAGGAATTGCTACTGCTTGCAACTCGAAGTCCAAATCGTAGCTTCACTGGTATATATTTGCCTTGAAGGACCTACAATATTGGGGTAAATTTGAGCTGTTTGACCGCTTTATTCACATTTTGAATTAATGAATTTGATTTCCCAATTTGAGTTTGTTGAATATAGGTTATAAATTAAAAAAGTCCAAATTTCTCAAATAAATTTCTTTTTAATTACGACAGGTTTCTCAGATTAAGTTCTACATCATCAGGTCAACACTTTATCTAAAAAGGATAATAAATATAATTATGTTTTAACAGTAATTAACATACTTACAATTTCTATGAAGTTAACAAGACTTGTCAAAAATTCTTAAAATGTTTCTGTACATTAGTTGTTTGATAATAAATGGTTTTATATAAATACAA
>JAHWXV010178446.1:0-10094 GCA_024586415.1 Phrixothrix hirtus
AAATCATTTATTATCAAACAACTAATGTACAGAAACATTTTAAGAATTTTTGACAAGTCTTGTTAACTTTATAGAAATTGTAAGTATTTTAATTATTGTTAAAATATAATTATATTTATTATCCTTTCTTTATATAAAGTCTTGACCTGATGGTGTAGAATTTAATCTACGAAACCGGTCGTAATTAAAAAGAAATGTATTTGAGAAATTTGTACTTTTTTATTTATAACCTATATTCAACAAACTCAAATTGGGAAATGAAATTCATTAATAAAATTTAATTGTTTCTTTCATTTGGAATATGGACCCAACGGCCTCAACATGTCAGATACGTCCTTTTGAAAAAAATCAATGGCAAATTCAAACATAAATGCTAAGAACGTAAACAGAATCAAAGAGTTTGACAATCACCTAGTTAATCTAAGGGCGAAATAAAATGACAACCTCCTCATTAAACACTCTACTATCTGAAAGAGAATATCTAACCGAAAACACAAAAGAAATTTTTAACTACTCAGGTCCTCCTTTTAAAAGAATAGCGACTCTTAAGTTAATCGATAATGACAACAACACTAATACAAACATTACAAACAACACAATTATGGATTTTAAATTAAACGAATTAACTAAAGACAACTCCCAAGCATTCTCACAAGTTAGTAAATTTCCTTACTTGAAGTATCCCACAGGTTCAGTGCCATACTCCCAAAGCCAAATACTTACACCAGAACCAGAACCTAAGAAACAAAGACCTCCTCCCCATTGTTCTAAGGAATAAGGCGAACTACTCACTAGTACGTCAAAACGCTGATAGACGTAATCTTCACATCCTTAGAGCAATCGATTAATAGGAAGGGATAAAGTTATTCACCAAGTCATCTGACGATTTCAGAACTTTTACAAGAATGTTAGACCAATTAAATCGCCTTTCCACACGTATCAGCTCCCTGAGGAGGAAGAGCTTAAAGTTGTTCTCAGAAGCATTCTGGAAAGTATTGAAGTAGAGGAGGTTTAGAAAGACCTTAAGACCTTAAGACAAAGGTTTGGAATTCAACACGATTCACCGCCTAGGAAATAAAACAAGAAAATTCTTTTTAGTTTTAGTTAACCTCAACAAAAGCGATAAAGGTAAGGAATTATTCCAAGTCTACGAGGTCTTAAACCTTAAAGTCACGACAGTACCGAAACGCAGATCCGTAAATTCGATTCAATGCTATAGATGCCAACTTGATGGCCTTGTTGCTTATATGTGTTCAGCGCCTTTTAAATACTTTAAGTGCTCCGAATATCACCCGTTCTTTGAATGCAAGCAGCCAATTGTTGTAACTGCGGAGGCAACTACCCAGCCAGCGCCAAAATGTGCCCAGCTCATCCTGAAAACATCAAAGCAAGGAATTTAATGAAAAGAGAAGAGAAGTTCAGAAGAGCAGAGGTCTCTCCGGAGATTTCCTATGCCAGAATAACTAAGGGCACACAAACTGTCATCCCAAATCAAGCCGTAGAACAAGACTTCGAAGGTAAGTTAGCTTTAACTATCAAAACGATTCTGTCCAAAATGTTACTTGAAGTCGTAAAAAATCTCATTCATGGTTAACACGCCTAATAACGTAATTCTTGCTACATGGAGCGCTAATGGCGTCAAACAAAAATGCAATGAATCGGAACTATTCCCCCAAGAACACGAAATCTCAGTTTTAGTGCTTACAGAAACGCATTTTAAAACTGGAGACGGATTCTGGATGAATGGTTACAACATTTGGAGGCAGTACCGCGTGAATAAGTCCGGAGATGTTGTGACGTTGTTAACACATAGGTCTTTAAGCGCAACAACAATTCCGGCACTATTTGACATTAATGCTCCACAAATTGAAAGCGTAGGAATGCAGATTCAAATTAATGGCAAAATTTGCAATATTTGTTCGGTCTACAACCCTCCAAAAAACAAAATTCTTTTGACTCATCTTAAAGCGCTTCAATTAAACGCCTCAACATTAATAGTTGGGGACCTAAATGCGAAACACATATAAATGAAAATACTCTGTTCAACTTCACGAAGAGTATTAAATACTTTAAAATTGAAGGTCCAATGGACGCTACATCTATTCGTCATACCAAATCACTTGGAAAGCCCGATACAAAACTTTACACTGCCTACAATCGTACCACTTCCCAGTTATAATAGAAATTCAATTCCCTACAAAAACTAAATACCCATTCATGAAAACAAATTGGGTCAAATTTATGTACAAGATGGAAACATTCAAACTATTTAACTCTTTACAAAATTTGCATCTTAGCCAGTTTACCGTTAAAGGCAGTCCATTAAACAAATGAGGCCTTTCGCAGGCCGAAAAAGACAAGATCAAACGAAAGAACCGGGCTAAAAAGATATGGGCTAAATCCAGAAACTCAATTCCAAAAACTTCAAAAAGAAGTTAACACCATTGTCCAAAACAGAAAAGCACACAGCTGAGAAACCATGTTAGATAACATTGAACGTAACGAGAACAACCAAATGTGGAAACTGCTGAGAAGCTTAAGAAAACAGCCGAATCCAAATTCCCCAATTAAATACAACAACAAAATTTTCTTCAACAATTGCGAAAACGTCGAGGCATTAGCCATCACCTATAAACACAATTCTCTAATAAAGAGAAGAGTAGTAAACAACTTTCAATTTTAGTTGAAAGCGTAGCTAGAACTACTCCAAAAATTAAATTTTTTTCTCCCTATCAGATCAATTCGGAAGATGTCAAACTCAAAACTAAGTTGCTTAAAAGTAACAAAGCTCCAAGCATTGACAACATTCACACGAGAGCTATTAAGTTACTAGAAATTACTAACATTATTAACGCAATTTTTCGGACTGGATATTTTCCTAAAGCATGGAAATAGGCACTAGTAATAACCATTCCGAAGAAAGACAAGGATCCGAACTTTTCGACAAACAGAAGGCCAATCAGCCTTCTTAACGAAATATCTAAATAGGCAGAACACTTTACCAATGTTCGACTACAATCAGTCCTGGAAAACAATGATCTGATACCAAGTACTCAGTTCGAATTCCGGAAAAAACTCACAGCAGTCTAACAGGCAGCCAACCTTATCAACAAAATCTCGAAAGTCAAATTCGAAAGACGTCTGGCCTACGTCAGTTTGTTTGACATCGAAAATGCATACGATAAGGTGTGGAGAGATGCCTTAGTCTTCAAGATGTCTGTACTAAGGCTACCCAACGATATCATACGCTTCACGAGTTCATTTGTTCAAAACAGAAGGTTTTGTGTAGAGTTCGGATCGGCAATCTCATCCACCAGAATTGCCAAAGAGGACCTCCTGCAGGGCTTGCCCTTCTCCCCGACCTTGTTTAATATATATTTCAATGACATTCCAAAGTTTGAAGACCTAGAAGGTGCCAGCACCCTTCAGTACGCCGACGATACTGCAATTCTGTCTACCAACTATATAATTTCACACGCCAGAACTAGATTGGTAAAAGCAGAAAAGGAGCTGGAAAAGTTCTGCAAGATTTGAAAGATCAAGCTAAATTCCTTCAAAACGCAAGTTGTACGCTTCACTACACGACGAGGGAAAACAAACAATCTCGGTGGACACAAAATTAAAACACAAGGCATCTATTTAGGTATTGTCTAAATTCAAACTTAAATTTCAACCAACATGTCAAATGAAGAGTGGCCTTGGTTAAAAGTCTATCTACAAAATCTATAATGTTCTAGGACCAAAAAGCAAGATCAAATTGAACACCAAAATCAAAATTCTAAATTCAGTAGTGTTCCCTGTTCTAATGTACGTTGAAGAGGTATGGAATTTGGGTTCCTCTCAAACGAACAAATAATAACAACGGCGCAAAATAAATTACTTCGCCTCATATCAAACGCTCCATTTTATATCCGTAGTAAGGACTTACGGAAAGACCTGAAAGCTTCCGACCACATCGGTCGCTCAGTTATTCGAAGAGAAAACATGCTTGAGCGTCTTCGAAATCACTCGGTGAATTCAATAAAAATAATGGCTCAAAAAATAGAAGCCTAATCACCAGTGCTCCAGTATTGGTAATCCAAAATCATTTTCTACACTCATTTTGAAGGGAATGCTAAAAATGCACCCTAATATAACTGTCTGCCAATTAAATTAGGTAAAAGCAGGTAGTAAAAAAAGCTGTGAATTCTTTGAATTCTAGTAAACGACGTTTAGGTAAAAGTAGGCTTCGTCACAATTATCTTTAAAAAATCATTTTCTCCGAAATTACGCCTACATATGCTGTTATCTACGAGTTCTTCCAGTAACTGAATGTCATACTAAATCTCTTGCACAACATTTAATAAGTGGAAAGGCGCAACATCACACATGACTTATAAGTTTTCCGGTATTGATAAATTCGGTTTTAGACGTCATTTCCTTGCCACTCGCCGAATATTAAGTTTTCATTAAAAAAGTCAGTAACCTACCTTTACTTTCTCCGGCCTTTTTCAACGTATTCTAATTCGAAATGGGATATCCACCAAGGGTCAGCGACTATGATTTATTAGACGCCGATTCTATAATCTCCAGCCAAATTTATCTGGCAGATATTCCCATGAAAACTTTTATTAATGCAATGGTAACCTATAGATAAATTTAACAGGATATGTAGAACCAGTCCTTAGAGTGATAAACTTAATTCACTTGATTCGATTCGGAAGTGCATAATATTTATTATTTGAATTAATTCATTTGACCATAATGAGTGGTACGTTTATAGTGGAAGATTAATATAAAACTTGGTAATTTCTTTAACTTATTTATCTTCATTGAAGCAAATAATTAACATTTTAATTTAAATTTGGAAAATTTTTATATGAGTTGCTTTTTTATATTCTGTATATTAGTATATTAACGTTTAATAGAAAGTTTTGTTGATAAAATTATCAACCAATTTTGAAATAAATAGCACCTTGCTCTACGATTCAATTAATCTGTATTACTATCGATTATTGCTGATTAACTCATTAGTTATGAATATTAGGCTACTTAAGAGTCGACCAAGTCACGTCTTATAAGTTTTAATAGCCAATATTTGATTTCAAAATTTTGGGCTAAGATATTATTTTTCTAAATTGGATTTAACTCACATTTTGATTTCTAAATCGGCATTCCTGTACAATTACAAGCTTTAGCACCATTGTTTAATTTCAATTAATTATCCCTTTTAGCTTAACTTTTTACTTTATGTAAAATTAAATTGCATTTTAGTTGCTCCACATAATAACGTTCCATTTTTGTGTGATTATGATTGATAAGGTTCAAGTTATTCATTTATTTATGTTCGTTAACAACAAAGTTCCATTATATTAATTCCAAAATTATATATCAATAATTCATTTATTGGGCTACTAATTATGGAAGGCGTGTGCGCAAGTGAGAGAGAAAAAGCACGGCTTTTTTCAGCCTCTTTCCTTTGAAACGAGCAACATCGTTAACAAAAATGAATCTCGAGTATTTGTAGAATTAATTTAAACAATTTCATAAAATGTTAAAAGTAAAATCTAACACGTGCTACAATATTTTAAAATAATTTTTGAAAATGTATCGACCATGTTTTTTATTTTAAAATTGATTTATGTTACTTTAATTAAAGGGTATCAAAATTTTCTGATAAGCATTCAAAAACACTATTAATTTACAAAGATATATTATAATATATGGAAAACTTCCAGGAAAGTTCAAAGTCATTTATTTAACCACCTTCAATTGGTATTTATAACCTTGTTTTTAATAACGATAAACTTCGATTAGAGGTGCTGCTAGAAATGTTGGTTTTTACCATATCGTAAAAATGAATTATATTCAACTAATTAAGTCAATGGTTGAAACAACAGAAATATAAAAACAATATTATTATTTTTCAGCAGTCAGTCGTTAATTAATTTAAGTGAAATGAAATATGGAAGGATTCAAAATTATACATTTTATAAGCATTTCAAGTCAGAGCAAAGCTGTTTTAGGAATCATTCATTCCAATGTTTATTGGTAAAGTGGATAACCTTTATCTTATTTCTAATTATTTCTAATAATTCAATTTCGAACTGTTATTTTTAGTATTTTTATATTATAGTAGTCGACAAATTCAAATTTGACGGATGAATGCGACATTTCAAATAGTTACGAATGACCTTGGTTAACAAGTAAAAGAAAAGATCATTCGCAAAAATATTTTGTTTTGAAATTTTCAATCTATAATTTACATATATCAATCTTAAATTAAAATTGTAATTGCTTGCAAAAGGCAAGTTCATTAGATTTATTATTTGACGGAATCGTTTCATTTCCTAGTATAAGTACAAGATTTAACGAAGCAACAACACAGTAAGTCAATTCTAATGCCACAGTCTTTCCTAATCGTGAGTTTGCAATTATTGCAAATTCTGGCGCCTATAATAGATAAGATTGTAGGATTTACATTATGCCCTACATTTAACTGTAACAAACCTACTAAAATTATTAGAGTCTATAGCCGAGGAATAGGAGGACCTTATAAGAAGGTTTGTCATTCTAATAATATAATTAAACTCAAAGCCGTTATAAATTGGCTTGAACACATTAATGTCGTGTTTCGATTTACCTAGGTATTAATCTGGAAGGTAACTATGTTCGAACACGGAAAACCAACTACCAGTTCTGTACAAGCAACTGAACATCTTTTGTATCAATTATTAAAGGTCTTGGGTGCAAACCTATTAGTTTAGTACCGTGAATTTGTTTTACACCAGTAAGAAAACCCTAAATTATATTAAGGACTGGGATAAAATTACAGATAAGAAAGAGATTAGGATTAGAAAAATGAAGCACTGCAAGGAAAAGGAAGCAATAATATGACATATGGAGGTGAAGTTGTATAAATAATGTTCAGGAGTTGAATTCTGAATTCTGAAATAGAGAGCAGTGGATAGAAATTGCCTTAGTCGGGGATATCTTTGGGAGTACTAACTTGGTCAAAAAAATCTCCAAAGAAGATACAAGAGACAAAAAGGGAAGGAGAGAATTATGCAAAACCGATACAGATGATGAAATAATTAATGGGAAGAATTGTTTAAATGATGAGAGAAATAAAACGCATAGGAAAGGAACAGAGAGATAATATAGGATAAAGCAGAGAACTGAAAAATAAAATGAAGAGTTGGAGGAGGTACTGAAGCAAACTGATAAAAGAATCGAACAAATGGAACGATAAAATAATAAGAAATATTTAGTGGTCACAGGAATACAAGTGGAAAACGTAAGCGATGGGATATTACAAGAATATTTAGAGAAATCTCATCAACAAAAATTTAGATCTACAAGTCAAGATAATACAGCAAGAAAATAGGTCCCAACACATGCATCTTCACAGCAGAAAACATATTGAAAAGATGGACATGCTAAAAAAAATTAAAGATTTTAAAATATACATGGAATCAAACCTGACGAAAAAAAGAAAGATATACAAAAGAGCAAAAAGCTTAAAGCAAAAGAAGAAAGATATAAAAGCAATCGAACAAAGGTGGACTACATGAAATTACATATTAACGGAGAAATGTAGAAGTGGGACTAGGAAGCTAAAACACTGACCAAAGATAAGGGGGAAGAGAGGAAGATACACAAAAACGACAAAGAACTTATAAATAAGGAAGAGAAAAGACAGTGGGCGTGGTAATGAAAATAAGTTTGAGTAATAGAAATACCTATTAAAGAACTAAGGGAAAAAGGAATGGAAAAAACGATAAGAATGAAAGAGAATAGGAATTTAGAATGTCTAAGGAATAAAGAACAGAGAAGAAATAGCGGAAGAGGTGATAAAGCATCGAATAGAAATAGAAAAAGTTACAAAAACAAAAAAGGAAAGGGAATGGTGACTATATCTAAAGAATATAGGTTACTATGGTCGGGAATAGAAGAGAACAAAAGAGCGAAAGGAGTGAGAATAATAATAGCACTAACTAGACTAATAGCATTACAAAAAGAAAAATATATAAATGAGAGAATAATAACCGTAGAAATGAAACTGACCGGAAATGAAAAATGGACATTGATAATGTTAATCCAAAGAAGGAGAAAAAAGATAATTTTTTTGGGAATATCCAAGAAATTATGCGAAGCTGTATGTTTTAAAATAGTAATTCGAGATTTAAATGGAAGAGTAGGGTACCAAAATAGTGGTATAAAGGAGTACCTAAGCAGAGAAAGAGAAAAAACAAGAAATAATCATGGAACCAGAATGATTCAGTTATCACGAAACAAAGCTTAAGCATAAAGATATAGGCAAATACATAAGGGTAGAAGTGACTAATAAACAGTTAACCTTTTAGTACACAAAAAAAATGGACATGTGTCAAAAATATAAAGGAAACAAGACAGGAAGATAGGAAGTGACCATTATTTAGTAAACATGAACCTAAGAACGCTATAATATTTTGACAATTTTTATTGACTTTTAGACATTGAAGACAAAAGTGTTGCTCGAAATTCTAAAATTATTAAAATAAATAAAAATAACAAGCTAAGCATTAAAAACGCAAGGTAAAAATATAGCGCTTTTAAAATCAAGATATATATCACAATAATAAGGTGATCTGAATTATTTAAATGTCAAATAAATGAATTGACAAAAAGTTGCATTTTACAAAATCCAATAAATGAATAACTTGGCGATGGTAACAATAAAAGTACATCGGAATGCATTTCGTGGAGCATAAACAGTAAATATATCTACGAGGAAAGTAAATAGTTTAAAACAAAACATACCCGAACTAAGTTATCAACGCATATGTTAACGCTTAATATGCGTGTGTAGGTATCGGTGTTTAAATAGCGCTCTACAGAGGCTATAATATTTAAGATAATTACGTATGTGGAAAACGTTGCAACCGTACATCTTAAGAAGCTATAGATACTTCAAAGTAAGTGATGATTTATTCTTTGTTATTTTAAAACCTTTAAACTAAATTTTCTGGATACAATAGACATTTAAATTTTCTTATTCTAAATTAAACATAAACCCAGTAATTTCAAACTTGGGTTGCAAGTTCAAATTTTAATTAATTTCATGATTAAGAAATTGCATCTTAATATAAGAAGTTGTTTGAGTGTATTTTTAGTTTTTATTTACTGTTTGCATAACAACTGAATTTGATCAGTTTATTGAATAAATTACTGGATGCAGAAGCATCTAATTTTTAAACTTGACTTTATTTTCTATTTTCACTAAAAAGTTTTAGTTGCATTATTCGAGAATACTACTTTTTTATACATTTAAATTCCTTTCGTCTGCATCTCAGATAAATAGGTATGAATTTTAACGGAAAACAATTTATTTGATATCCAAATTTAAATATTTGAAATGTAAGTGACCGTGTGAGTGCATCGTCAATTTTTCTACTAATCATAGAGATGCACAAGTCTAATGCTTTTAAAAAAGTGACAAAAACATAGTAGTAGTTTAGGAAAGGCAAGTTACGAGTAGTTTTATTTACATAGTACCACTAGCGGTGGTATAAAACCCATGAAATGATTTTAATAGGAAACCCAACATATAACCGATGTCAAATTTTAATGTCAATAACTTAATAACACATTTTAATGTACAAAACAGAAGTAATTATTAACCACATTTTATGATGGGCCAATTTAACCTGAACTTAAGGTTAGAAATCGTTAACCAAAAATACAGATATTGTACAATAAAGTAAATACCATATCTACGAAGCCCAACATGTAGTAAATTAAAATTAAATTTATAAAAATGGAAAATAAACCACAATCAAATTATAACAAAATTTAAATACTGTATTTAATGGCGCTCAACACGAAGCAAGGTCGAACAAAGTATAACTAATTTAAACACAACATTTCATGGCGCCCAACGTGGGGCAAGGAAATCAAAATTATACAATAAGGAAATACAATAATATACATATTTGTAGTAATGTATATAAAAATCTGGTGTGAAACAACACATGACTTTCTCTTACGCACATAAATATGCCAATAGTGTCCACAAATGATTAGATTATTGTCTACGTTTATTTTGGAAACAATAATTGTAACGGTCACCCATC
>JAHWXV010178457.1:0-19146 GCA_024586415.1 Phrixothrix hirtus
TTTATTTTCTGGAATGCTTTTATTTTATAGGATTTTTGACAACTAATTATTGATTTAATTAATATTTATTTTTCATTATTTGTGAACTTTGAATTAATACTGACTTTGATTATTATTAGCTATTTCTAATAATTTTATATATTTAAAATTTGAATCTTAGAATAGATAATAATGTCATATATTCGAAGTTCGTCATAGTATTTAGAACCGTTAGGAATGTCGCCTCTTCGCAGATACTTTCATAAAGCTGTTTTCTTGTCATTAATATTTTTCAAACTATTGTTGAAGAAAGTAGTTAGTATGGCAGTGTTCACTGGTCACTGGTCAGAACTTACACGTACTTTACCTAAAATGTGTGCAATGAGGAAATCCAAAAGATGGTGTCAACATCACAATCAAGCGAGAAAAAAAATTATGGTGTATTTCAGATATCGTATTATTATAAAACCATCATGCCGAATAAACAGAACACAGTCAGTAAGTACACCTCGTCTGTTTGCTATAGCTAAGAGAAACTCTTAATAATCTGAAACCATACTCAAAAGTTAATGGCTCACTTCGCTCAATATACAATGGACTGTAGCAAATCAACTGTGATAAAACTAATAAACCATTTTGCATATAGCCCAGATGTGGTTTCGTGAGACTTCTAAGTACTCATCTATGAAAATCAATTAATAGATCTACGTTTTCCATCAGTAGAAGAGATGGAGAAAACTTTTCACATCTATCTTTGACGCATGCAGATGTTTATTATTCACAACTAAAGGTACCTTGAAAAATATTTATAAATAGGCAGAATAACAGGACGGTATCTTGAAAAATATTTATAAATACGCAGAATAACAGGACTTTTTTAAAAACCTTTTTATAATATGGTCTAGAGTTAAGTAATACAGTGAATTCAAGCGCAAAGCTAAGCGGTGTGAATTATCCCAGTCAAATTAGACGAAAAAATGTCTGAACACCTACAAAAATTTATATCAAGCTAAATTTTGAAATGGCTTATTGGCTTATTTATAACGTCGAGACAAAGTTGTATACAAATATTTAGCTTAGTATACATTTGTGTTAGTGTTAAGTCCTTATTTGACTTAGGTGAATCCTAATATGCAATTAACGAATACGAGACTTGATAACAGAATTTTCAATTTGTCTTTATTTATTTGGTACCATTTCATTTTTCTTTTGAACTACCACAATCAGTTCATAAATATTGTTTTCAAAACTTGCCACACACGCGTTAGGCGTTACGCCCAACAACGGTACTGATGGCCGCTAGCTCTTCGGAGTAGGGTAGGTTACAGGTGAAGTACACCAGCACCGTCTACGCTCTATAGGAAGTCGCTGGAAACGCGTACAATGGGTCAAGATATAGGAGGGCGCCACTGCTACAGATAGGCCGCTCAACGTATGGAACTATTCTCGGAACAGATATAAACAGTTCCTTGGCCTCTTGTGAATTTGTATCCCGGGGTTGCCTTTTGCTAGAGCTCCAAATATTAATATCAGTTTAGATAGTGACCTAAGGGGGACCTTAATTAGTACATATCCCCTGAAATGCAAGGTATTATCAATTAACTTATTCTACGTTCAAAAATAAAAATATATTGATAAAGAAATTGAATTATTTAGCATACATACAAAACAACAGGTTACAAAAGGTTTTACAAATAACTTCACCGTCTCTTGAATTTGGCCTAATTCAAGAGATACGGGAAGGACTATTCAAACTACTAAACACTAAAATTAGGGTTAATATAGGTTTAGATACAGTCAACGCAAGTGTGCGTCCACGATAGATGCAGAAGGTATGTAGTAATGATCTCCCTTCGCACGGGAAGGTTTAAGCTGGCCTCAAAAAGGTACTGGCCGCCGGGACGGGGCTTATATTGATTTCTCGCCGATACGCGTTGTCATTTCGCTTCCGCCTTTCACAGGCCAACAATAAGGAAATAAGAGAACAATATAAAAAGGGTACCTTAGTCTTTATTCGTCAAATTATTGGGTTGTTTGATTTCCAAACACCCAAATCGTCCGTCGTGATTGATTTATGGATGCCTGCGTCCACAGAAGAACATCACATGTCCAAAAACAAGCAGCAACCGGGGTCGAAAAAGGCAGCTCAGTCCCCAGAGATACACTATTCCATTCCTTAGGTCTGGTCTTCCGCCATATTACATTATGCGGAGTCTCTAAACACACCCTAACACTTCAAACAAAGAACCACACTTACGACCAATTTTTATACAACTACACGACGAATTCATACCAAACTATAAATATCGCCGAAATCCACCGTACAGGAGAAATTACATTTAATTGTCACGTTTATACTTCATTATCAAATTCCAAATCGTCACAGTGCATACCAAAAATGCGTCTCTCGTATTTTTATCCGACAGGAAACTTATTTATTTATTTCTTGTTCTTCTGTTAACCACGCCGTTTCCGAAAATAGACGGCGGCAAATTTAAGAAAAGGAGATTTTTTTCATTAGGCACAGAACATCAACAAAATCTGACAAACTATCAGTTATTTAGAATGAGAGCTTATGTGATGTTTTTTACATTAATTTACCTATATTTGTGGTGTAGGTACATGATATTTGTAATATACGAAGTACGCCTACAAACTAAGTTCCGTTTGTATTTCCTGCCGCTGCAGTGCTGTGAATTCAGTTGCAAGCATACGCGATATTTGTCCTAGTCCATTTGGAAGGAGTTGAAACCATTTTGGGTTAGTTGCGTGTTATGCATGCTTCGTGGTGTTTGTTTGAAAAGGTGAAGTTAATTGAAAATCCTGCCGCTTGTGAGATTCGGTCTGTAATTCGTTTCCTCAATGCGAATAGAATTAAACCAGTCCACATTCATCAACAAGTTTATGAGGTGTACGGAGAAAATGTGATGAGTGATTCAATGTTAACGAGCTGGGTTAGACAGTTTAATGAAGAATGTGATAATGTGCACGGTGACGAAAAAACTTTCACGAAGAACAATTCAACCACTCTCCATACAGCCTGGACCCCGCTCCTAGTCACTTCCATCTTTCTTGCACCTGAAATCGAACCTTTATGGCATGAGGTTCAACAATGACAACGAAATCAAAGAACATGTTACCACTTGGCTGACATCACTGGCGACGTCATTTTATGAAGAGGGAGTGCGAAGGCTTGTGGTAATAGTGATGTAGGAAGATAGCTTAAGATTTAAAGATTTTTTCATAATACATTATTTTGATGATTATGTACATGTTTTCCTTATCTTGTCAAACGGAACTTAGTTTGTGAACGTACCTAGTAATGTATTTGATTTTGTTATGCATATGTATATCTAATCGGCTATGAACCAGCCTTTACAATACAATTTCAAATTGACTTGAAATAAATTTTCATTTCAATAATACTTATGAAAAAATCACATCATGTGAAAAGATGATAAAATTTAATAAATCAATTTCGCCCACTATAGTATACAAGGTGTTTCAGGTAATATGACATTTATTTTAAGGGATGAAAGTAGGCCCTACAGATACGCCAATAAGCTTAAAATTAAAAACAACACGAATACAAATAAGTCCTTTTCTTCTAATTATGTACAACGAGCCGCCTATGGTTGCATTCAGACTAAAACTGTTAAATAATTCATAAAATTATAATTGACCTACCTAACAGTATCAATTTATTGTAACATACATTTTTACAGCTGTAGCAGGCACATTTTAATTTATTTATTGTAATAACTAACGGGATAAGGGGATTGCCCTTTTACACAATTAAAAGAACTTAGAAATAATGTATTCAATTTTTTTTAACAATTTTGAAGAATTTATTTATTAATAACTGATAATAAGAAACTAGTTTAATCATGCATCGTACTAAGAAGAATGATGTCACGCAATTTTAGAAATGAAAATCGATTTTTAGGGGTAAAATTTAAAAATGTCAATAAATAATAGCATACGCTGTTTTTACATTTAAACATATTTTCTTAGTACGATGCATGACTAAACTCTATCCCTTATCCCTTATCCTGTTATTTATTACAATAAACAAATTGAAATGTGCCTGCTACAGCTGTAAAAGTGTATATTATTGTAAATTGATACTGTTAGGTAGGTCAGTTATAATTTCGTGAATGATTTAACAGTTTTAGTCTGAATACAACCATAGGCGGCTCGTTGTATATAATTAGAAAAAAAGGATTTTTTTGTATTCATAATGCTTTTAGTTTTACGCTTATTGGGTTTGTAGGGTCTATTTACAGCCCTTAAAAGGAATGGTATATTATCTGAAACACCCTGTATATAAGTGAAATACTCTTCTATAGATAGATATTACAATTTTTAATATATTTGCAAGGATGATTTTTATATCTTCAAAGATAACTGCTTTAGTTAACACTATAAAGTAATGCTAACTTTAAACAATAAAGATCACTTTTAAAGTTAATAAGCGCTTTAAAATTTGGTTTTAGAATTAAACTATTGAGGAATTTTTTGTCAAAAAGAGATTGTCTTTAATTTACTTGCTAGAATGTTATTAAGCTGTTATAAAAAAGGTATATCGAAGAAATCTTTTTTTTTAGTAAAAAAATCGACAAAATAAATGCATATTGAAACAAAAGTAGTAAATAGTTTTAATATTTTTTATTTATCTTAACTTATTTATTATTATCTATCGACACGTATTCAACATAATATTTATTTTAGAGTTCACTAGTAATAATTATTTATATTTATTTATAACGGCTTCTTAATAAGACCAAGTTTTTAGGAAAATCAAACTAAAGGCACTTAAAATACTATTCATGTAGAAAAGTGATATCTGAAACATTCGAGAATATTAAGGAATAAAATTACATGGAATGATATTTCAAATTCCAATGCCGTGGCTTTGAATTTAGTTAGGTATCAGTTGCAGCATTGAGTTATTTTTGTTATCGTCATTTATATATTAGCTCCATGGAACATTCGAGAATCTTCTATAGAATTCTGGTTAACGCCAATTTTATTACACAGCCCCCTGTTTAAGACTTATGTCCTGTAACAGCGTCCTTGAACTTTGCTCTTGCGATGGTCCTACTGTTGCTTTCAAATACCAGTATCTGCACTGCGAACCATACTTGCAGCCCCGCAGCAGTCCACAGATTTCATCGTTGATGGAGTTGATCTTGGATCTTGAAACTGTCTCAAAATACTACTTCTAACATGTTATGTACCAGATGCCATTTAAGCTAGTTAGAGCGCAACTAAGTTTTGGTACGGCTAATTTTCTACCGGTATCGGCATAAATTTGCTTCGTCAGATCCTATAATGCCTCCCACATCTTCATAGCGAGACTTCTGATGAGACACGGCTTTCGTAACGAGGTAGTAGAAAAACTTCGCATATCTTGACAGTGATGGCGCTGTAAGTGTCATGCCTTCCTAATTTCTGGCGCTTGCTGTTGTATTTCTTCCACACCACCATATCTCCTTTTAAATTCAACTGCGATACCACGGGCATTTAGACGTCTTTCGTGACACAATGAGCAAGGGAGACTCCTCAGGTACATCGAACAGATTTCTGTATTCTTCGGTGGCAACACCAAACCGATTGACATAAATTCATTAAATGACTTCACTTCTATGTTTTCTAACTCAACATGGATTGCGCTTTGTTCACATTTTTCGATATATTACATCACTGATCTTTTTATAATTTTATACTAACCTTCCCGGGATCTTTGCAATATGGGTGATAGACCTTGACATAGTTAAGGCTGGTACAACCAAACCAGATCGCTGGGATGAAATCCTCCCACTTTGGAACTCGCATCATAGTGGAACTTCATTCGATCACTGGAAATGTGGGTTTTATTGTTTTATTGCGAACTCTCTCATAAATTGAATTTAGTTTGCTTCGAAGACTTTCTGCATATTCATTTCAAGCAAGCTCCTCCTCTTCATACCAGTAACTGAACTCCAAATCACACGTTAGCCTAATTTCAAGTCAAAACAATGTTCTAGCTGGAATCTGCTGTCGCCTCGTCTACAGTGGACCGATATGCTATTAAGAACAGATGTAAGTACTGATCCCAATCTCTTTGACGGTCCGAAACAACCTTTATCAAATACTTTCCTATCGTTCGAAGCATGCGTTCCAACACACCGTTTCACCGGATGAAGAGCAGCTGTTCTGCATTTTCAACAACTGGCGGGGATTTGGGAATAAGACTGAATCAAAATTTCTTCCTTGGCCTGAATCAATTCCCAATGGATTAGAGCGTATACCTCTTTTTATTATTATTATCAACTAGGATATATTTATTTCCAATTTCTGTTTCCGGAAATGGGCTAGCTCTATGAATTGCTACTTTTTCGAATGGGCTATGCATATTATTTTGTCTCATTGGTGCTTTTTGACTCTCCAGTGGACCGTTTCTAGAAGCACATGTTACACGTTATCAACACCTTCCCTATAGTTCACCTAATAAATCGTCCACGGACCTTTTCCAGAGTTCTCTTTAACCCATATGCCCTTCTGATGGACCATCATGCATTTATCACAAAACTTTCGCTACTTTGTTTTCGGAACCATCGCCTGCAATAACTATTCGCTTTCATCGTCATTTTACAGGGTTCTTTTCAAAGCGCCATCCTCAACCTCCAACAAGATTAAATGGGGCCACTTTGTGCCCACTTGTAACACTCGTAACAAGATAGGTTCTTTCACTTTTGAACAACTTTGTTGAAAAATTCAATTACTCATCTTGTGCCTAGTGGATTTGCGATAGCAATTCACCGATGCCAATGTGGATTATATCCGTGTATAAGACAAATCTTCCCTCTGTCTAGGGTAACTGAGTATGCGTGGGGTTACCAAAGTTCGTTTAAATGTTTTGAATAGCGCCTGACAGTTACTGTTTCATAAATACGGTTGGTCTTCTGTACTAAGATTTCTAAGTGGTTTTTCGATGCCAGCAAATCAACGTATAAATCAACGATAGTAAGTATATAAGTCCAGGAAGCTTCGTAATCATGTTTATCTTTTAGTTGTGGCTATTCTTATACGGACTGAATTTTATCAAGGTTAGCCGCCACACTTTTCTCAAAAACCACAAGAACTAAGTATTTCTCATCGCCTTCAAACAAGTTGCACTTTTGGGTATAATGCTGTAGATTTCACTACGCCGTCTTTGGAATACCTCTTCAAGATTTTTCAGGTGTTTATCTCAAAATTTTCCAATATTTATGACATTGTCCAAGTATACTAGAGAAGTTTGATAAACAACCCTCTTAAGATCAATTCTATTACTCTTTCAATCGTCGCTGGTGCATTGCACATTACCAAACGGAATCGCTCTGAACTGCTAGAGATCTGATACAATGGAGAACGTCGACTTTTCCCGGTGTTTAGGCTTCTTCTACTGACTTGCGAATATCCATATTTCATGTCTAAAGTCAAAAACCATTTGGAGCCAGAAAGCATACTCAAAGTGTCGTCAATTTTGTAGCTATCCTTTCTAGTCATATTATTCAAGTAATCTACACAGAATCTACTGCTACCATTTTTCTTCTTAATAAAAACAACTGATAATGGCCAAAGATTGCTGGACGTGTTTATAATTCCTTCCTGCGCCGTGTCCTCGATTATCTTCTCAGCTTCCTTTCGTTTGGATAAAGGCAGCCTCCTTGGTCATTACCGAGTTGATTGAGTATCTCCAGTATTTATTTTGTTTGTTAAACCATTTGTATCCTTGGATCAATTGACTGCGCTTATTCTTTTGTTCAGGGGATAAGCCGTTGTCCAAGAATTCGAGTGTAGCACGCAACTTAGATTAATTCTTTACAAGCAGAGCATTATCATGGGTATTCATGCAACGTACCATGGATGAGATAAGTGTACACATTCCTAAGCCGGCACCCATCTTCAGAGTTATTTTGAAGGTATTGACATTCATCAAGTGAATAGACCTCGATCGACACTCTTCCAGCAAGAATACCACCCCTAATATTTATGTTACTGGTTTCTAGGATTTCCACGCATCTTGTCCGGAAGTTTCCATCCGGTTGGCCTATAACTATTGGTTCTCTTTTTGGCGGTATGATCGCCTCCTTTGCTAGGATTATTTTTATTTCGTGGTCATCTCGTCGACTAAAGGGTATATCTTCGTTATCAACCAGTATGACGCCATTCCTCAAGTCTGAAGTGAACCCAAACTCGGACAATATATCCATATTCAATATAACAGTTTCTTCAATATCAGCTACTAGCAAGCGGTGCGTAAACTTTTGTCAACCAATGTCAATATTTACAATAATTTCAATATGATCGGTGGCACCATTTTCTGTAGCTGTATGTTATCGCAACTGTGAAGCAGTAATCTTACATAATCAGCAATGTTTGATTTTATTATTGTTTTCGTTGCTTCTGTTTCCAGTAGCATTTGGCAATTCTTCCCTGCGATTGTTCCATCAATGTAAATGTTAGCCGATTTATGTTTTAATGGTGCCCCTTGGACAGTGACTTTTGGTAGATGTCTAGCAGAGATCGTTATTCGTACTTTCACGCCGATCGTTACTAGTTTTCTTGGTGTTCTGTACTATTGGCGAGACTGATTACAGCCTGTCTGTATTTTTCCGTATATATCCTCATTTTCCACATTTCCAACACGATCCTCGTTGTATTGCTAGTCTTTGTGCATTAATTATTCTTAATACAGTTTCTTTCAAATTTTCAGCACTAACTTTGTCTTGCTCAACGGCACGTACACGACCATGGCCCTTTGATGTCTGTTTGACCGTATCAAATTTCAGTGAATGGGCCATCGCATTAGCAGAGCCACGCGAACGTGCTAGTCTAAATGCCTGTATTTCGGAATCCCGAAGATCTTCCACAAATATTTGCACCTGCATTTGCCCAATAAAGCTTTTTGGAGTCATTGGGTATGCTAATCTCGCTGGCTGTGCAATTTCAGTTTCAAATTCCTGAGGATTCTTTCCAATTTTCTTCACTAGATTCTTTAATTGAGCACACTAGACCTGTTGCAGATTTTTATCTCGATATTGCATGTCTAATCATGAAACATGGTACTCGTAATCAAAAATATTCTTCAGATTGTCCGGTATGATTTGTGGAATATCTAGAACATCAACGTGTAGAGCCACTGTTAAGGCAGTTACATTTTCTTCTGATATCGATGTTGCATCTGCCACGATTGTCTATAATAGTTGGTCCAAGATGTCTTCCTGTCATACGTAGGTGTTCTCACGTGCCATTCTCAGTCAATGCTGTGCATTGATTTGCGTTGATTGCTCATGAGGAGCAGACCATTTCGCCTTCTTGGGCATGTTAGCTTCTTATTTACGGCTGGGAGGATAAACTTTTGATGCAGTGCATTACATTTCTTGGTTACTCCCTGATATTTTGTTACCAGATCATTTATACTGTCTTCTATTTGTTTTGTTAACTTATTTGGCAGATCGCGTTGTCATTTAATTTAGTTTAACTTAAATTTTACTTTTAATGCAGTTTGGCTTGGTATAATTTTATCTTATAATTTATTTTGTTTTGCATTAAATGTTTCCGTTTCTTTTAGTGATTTCGTTTTACTAATTTAAATTCTTGTTGCTGATTTTGGCTTGACTAATTTCTTTTTGTAATTTATTTTAGTTTGGGTCAATTGCTCCCATTTCTTCTTGTAATTTAGTTTGATGGGTTTCATTTCTTCTTATTTGCAATCCATTTTGTCTTGCATATTTTGCAGCATTTCCATCAGCGATTCTATATTTTTATCGGCACTTCTTGTCATCGGCAAATATAAAAGGATTAACACTACCTTATAGTTTATTAATAGTCCGTGAGTTCACACTTTCAATATCAAATCCCTACTTCTGACTGCACTGCTACAAAGCTACTAAATTGTTTTAAAACTCTTTACTTAACTTCACTAACTTATAATTATCTATTTACACTATGCAGCTTAATATTTATTTTAAAGGATGACATCAGTAGCAATATTTTATATAAATATTTATTTATAACAGCTTCTTAATAAGTTATTGGGAAAACTAAACTAAAGGAATTTGAAGTCCTATTTATATAGAAAGGTGATATTCTGGAACATTCGAGAATATTAAGGAATACAATTATACATAATGGTGATGTTGTAAATTTCTATGCCAGGACTCATTGCTGTAACCTCGAATTTATTTAGGCATAAGTTGCAGTAATAGTCACTTGCGATTAAGTACTTCATTTATAAAAGGTGTAGTAAAAATAAATACATTATTTTTCCAATAGATGGCTTTAGTAATCTTGTTCTCGCGTTGTAGAAGTGCGATCGGGTTACGCTAGATGGCGTTAGAAATATAAGATTTCGTACTAAATAAACTTCTAAGACAGTTTTGTGATTGCTTGACTCAGTATTGTTTGAGCGCGTGTCAAAGATGGATACCAGCAAAGAGAAAATGCGGCATATTTTACAGTTTTTCGATAAAGCCAATCTGTTGAAAATGTGAATAGTATTTATGGTCCTGATACTGTAACAGCCAATCACGCGCAATTTTGGTTTCGTCTATTTCGTTCCGGTAATTTTGATGTCAAAAATGCACCACGCTCTGGAATGTCAATTGTCGAAAATGTCGATAAAAAAATGGAAATCGTCGAGTCCGGCCGTCATGAAAGCACTGTTTAGATTGCCCAGGAACTGAACATTGCACAAAAAATCGTTTGGAACCACTTGAATAAGGCTGGATACAAAAAGAAGCTCGATGTGTATGGGTGCCATACAAGTTAATGCAAACAAACCCCATGGACCGAATTTCCATCTGCGAATCACTGCCGAATCGCAACAAAATCGATCCATTTCTGAAGCGGATGGTAACTGGTTATGAAAAGTGGGTCACTTGCGACAACGTCAAGCGAAAACGGTCGTGGTTGAATCACGCTGAGCCGGCGCAAACGGTGGCCAAGCCAGAATTGACGGCCAGGACGGTTTTGCTGTGTTTGGTGAGATTGGCAGGGAATCATCTACTATGAGCTGCTCTCCTACGGCCAAAATCTTAATCCGGACCTGTACTGTCAACAATTGGACCGTCTGAAGGAAGCAATCGCCCAGAAACGGCCAGCTTTGGCCAATAGGAGAAGAATTGTGTTCCATCAAGATAACGCCAGGCCACACACATTTATAGTTACTCGCCAGAAGCTCTGGGTGCTTGGTTGGGAGGTTCTTATGCATCCACATTATAGTCCGGATCTGACACCAAGTGATTACCTCCTGATCCTGTCTATGGTGAATTATTTTGCTGGTGAAAAGTTCGTCTCAAGAGAAACTTGTGACAATCGACTGTCCTAGTTTGTGGCCAATAGGGATGAGGGTTGCTGTGAGAGAGACATAATGGAATTACCTTCAAAATGGCAACAAATTATTGAACAAAACGGTGCATATTTCACCTAATTTGGATCATTCTAATTATGCTAAATAAAGCCTTCATTCATGCAAAAATAATGGATTTCTTTTTACTACGCCTTTTATTACCGTCGTGAAACTTCCAAAAATTTCATGAGAATTCTTGTTATCATTAATTTTGTTACAATATGTTCTATAATTTTCACCATCTATTTGTATTTTTGCTAAAATTAATATTTACTAATTAAACATTAAATATATTATACTTTTTAAATTACGTAGTTTGAAACGTAACATTCTCAAAAGGAATTGTTAAGTAAAAGTATTTCAGGGACGTCATGTAAAATACCAAAATTTAAATATGGTATTTGTAGCCATTTAGGAATCTTCTGAAGATACTAATCATTATAGTGTGTACAGACAAAGCCATTTGTATCGATTTTCAGCCCTCTTGAATTGATTTAATTTAATTTACCCGTATAACTTTAATAGTTCGTTATTTTTCCCATAAAATGTTCCATTTCCTGCTTAAACTGTAAGAACTTCAACTTCTACTTTACTGAAGTAATAAAATTCGTTCTATTAAACTGACTTTTGATTTATTTCGATTTTATAAGTAAAACGTACGTCTAAAAATGAATTACTCATTGACATTTTTAGATTTTCTCTTTTAACAAATTTAGACATACATAACTAGTTAGAGGTTAATTAATTTTACATACCAATTTGGATATACAGGGGTAATAAAAATTAACCCAATAAAAATTATCACATTTGACAATAATTTGTCTTTGGGTGTATTCACTAGGTTAAGTTATTAATTATTTTACCACAGGATAACTCTATTTTATTCTGACAATTGTTAGATTAGACGAGTTATTTTAATTGTCATAGTTGCATCAGTGAAACTGCTGACGTCATTTATGACGGACCTTAAATTATTTTGGTTTGTGGTTTATTTAGAAACCGAACTGATGCAACCTTGATGCAACAGATTTAAGGAACAAAGCTTTTCTCTAAGTATAAAATATAAGTATAAACAGTGTAGATATATTGATATTTTAGACACAGATGAAGATGAAAGCACTTCTGATAAATAATTAATATTAATAACAAAAATAACTGAGAGCTTATATTTTAATTTACAATCCCCCACCCATTTCCATCAGAAACGTGAGCTTCGAATGTTGATGAAGAAGGTGAGTCCCCCCCATAAATCCAACACATCATGTTTCACTGGTTAAATAAGAAACGTTTGTGATGGAATCTGATGCATCAGATACTGTAGCTGTTGAATTAAGAAACTCGTCTATATTAATTAGGATGAAACCGGTACTTATTTTCCAACAGTTGCATTTTACAATCTTTTTGTAAAAACACATAAAAGTTTATATTGTTCATTTTTGGGCCATACAGGATGATTTTAAAATATACCGACATACTTTAACATGTTATCGTGAAAAAATTGAAAATATATACTTTTTGAGAACTGCAGGAATAAATAAATATGTCTAGACACATAATTTCAACTACGTGTCGTAATAGTTATTTACGATACAACTATCGTAAAGTATAAGATTACGATACGCGACGGCCGAAATGCCGAGTTGGACAGCCCGTCAAGTATCGTAATATACGTTACCGCTAAAATTTCGCGTTTAAATGAAAACACGGTGTTGCGTACAATCATTTCGCTCAACTTTGTATTAGAGTATTTTTTTGAAAAAACTATGGAACCTTATTAAAATAATTTCTGATGTTCTTTACTACAGAATTAAATTTTACAACCATGTAACCGTCAATGAACGTGCTTTACATATCATTTATAAAGCAATTTGTTTGTAAAGGTTTCCCGTCCAGTTTATAATGATCAGCTGCAGTCTTGTGTTTTGTGTAATAATGTGTGGTACTTGTTTCCTCGCAAAATTTTGGTTGAATCTTAAAAATTGAATCATATCGATGATAAACTGGAAGCTGTTCAATAATAGAGTACTCAACTACCATGCGGCAACCATCGACTCGGTATCTATTAATTTAAAAATTACGTTCTAAGTAGAGTTGTGTATCCAAATGGTTCAAATTCACTTACCTATGGAAATTATTCACAATGAAATCGTGCTGTATATAACTTGAGAGCTTATAATTTAACAAACAATTTGACAACAAAAAGAAATCGATATGATATTAATTAATAAAGGTTTACGCTTGTACGGGGGATGGGTAGGGTTGTTTTCTCATTTAAATTGATGAGCCCAAAAACCATGCTGTACATATCTTGAGAGCGCATTATTCATAAAGCATTGAAACATTAGAAAGAAATCGATCAGTCGTAATTAGTGCTGTTTTACTCTTGTACGCAAATCGGTTTCGGTGGCAAAAGCTTTTTCCAGAAATTTTGGTAGTGCATTCGAAAGTACATAAATAGCACATAAATCTATGCCTAATAGTTTTTTGAAAAAAGTTTGCCAAATGTCTTTTCTATATTGCGGTGCTAACTTAATGTTAAGCTAGCACCCCATTTTTTTTCATTTTTCAAGCTAAACCGTTCTAGCACAAAATTTACTTTTTCGGCACAAAATTAGCACATAATACTAGTATTTAAAAAAATGTAATTTTCATTGGGCGGAGTGCTAACTTAATGCATATAAAATAAGAGGACGAACTATAGAAAGTGCGAAAAATAGGCATCCAAAAGTAAGCGGTGAGATTTAAAATTTATTGTAAAAATAGTACACGTTGTAAAATGCAAGGAAAATTTTTTGCCCTTACTGTAATTAACAACAAAGGCGATAGTTACAATTTTGATAAAACGGAACTGAACGCTATACCTAGGGGATGAAATAATTTAGTACAATGCATTTCTTTCCCAACAATAAATTAATAAACAAGTCTATAATCCAAATATATTCAAAAGGTCTAAACATTTCCCGTTATAGTTTGGCTTTATTTCTTTTCTTTGCATAATGTATATTACATGATGAATAATAAGAAATTAATATGCTTATAATTGAACTCATAATTAGGTTTATATAGTATTGTTTTTCTTAGACATACAATTTTAATTGTTTAAACAAAGCATTGGCTCTTAGTAATGGTAAAAGCGTTTTTAATTGTAAACAGTATAGGATTTGAGGTGCTGTTGCGAACACAAAATGCTAAAATTTAATGGAAATTCAAGGAATGGCTTCAAAGATTTGTCAACTTTAATATTCTTTTGATAGCAAAATACTTGCATAGAATATTTTGGTTATGCACCTATGGAAATTTTACAAGATGTTCTGTATACTATGGATTTTATCGATGTTGAAGGCAAGTACTCTACATTATTATAACAGTGAACTTTTTAGTTTTGGTCGGAAAAATTCTGTTTATACTGTTTAATTATTTAATTATCATAATGTTTCCCGTGCTCATTAAATGTTGCTCGAAGAAAACTGCGAAATATTAAATAACCATATGAAATTGATGCGAAATGCGAATCTAGATATTTTTATAGATATATTAAAATTTTACTCAATGCGCACTTTGTTAAATTTTGAACCTACGAGTTATGAAATATCTTTATTATTTCATAGTAC
Organism: Phrixothrix hirtus; assembly: GCA_024586415.1. NCBI lineage: Eukaryota > Metazoa > Arthropoda > Insecta > Coleoptera > Phengodidae > Phrixothrix > Phrixothrix hirtus. The sequence goes on from JAHWXV010178457.1 coordinate 14,971, forward strand.
GCATGATGATTTTAATAAATAATATTATTGAACAAATTCCTGTTTTAAAAATGTGTTATAGGAAAAAGAGTTTCAGAAATGGAGTTTTGATTATCCTTTTTATTGGAAAGTGGTTTTTTCTTAAACAAACACTTGCTAATTCAATATTTGGGCATCAAATATTAGGTTTGATTTGTTTTTGTAGCTGGGCTCTAAATTTTGCTTTTCCCTAAATTTAAAGTTGAAATAGTATATTATATACCAAGGGACTAAGTGCTTTTGCACTTTCAGAAACTTTGAATCAAAAAGGTCGAAAAAAGTAAAATTGCAATTGCAATATGTAATTTTGATTGGTTAATCGTTGTTATTGCCATGGTAAGCGGCAATAGATTTACTTTATCTCCCTTGGGATTAAAGTAAAATTTTATTCCCTTGAGATTAAGGGTGACATTTTAGTTACGGAAACAAGTGACTAAAAGTGGCGTTTTAGTCACGAATGTGCAAAAGATATTTTATTGTTAACAATAAAATAGGGATTTGTATTTTCAGTAGTTTTGTTAACATCGGACCTTTTCCCAATTGGGAAATGAGTTCAAGATCCTGAAATATATTCTTTACTTTATATTTATTATTATTAATAATATCGCATTTACCTTGCTAGGTCCCTAACTTTAATATGTCTCCGTAGGTAGGCATTTCACCGGAGTAGCGTGGCAAATTTTCTCAGATTTGTTACGCAGGAAATGTTGCTACTAGTATGTGTGACATGAACCAAAATACGAGTATAGTAGTCACCAACTAAAGTAGCAAATGTGGCTCAACAACTGCACCAAGCCAACTATTTAATCAGTTCCTATTACTGAAAGGCCTTTTAATAGTGTACTTAAATTAATTCAATAATTAACAATATAATATCTAATGCTTATCAACTTAATAATTAATCATACGGAACTTACTAATAATTTGTACAAAGGAAAACTATGAAGAGGATTTAATTTCATTGCAATGGTTAAGTTTAATGAACAACTGTAAAAAAGAAAACATCGTTATTAAGAAGCGCGAATGGGGTAACACAAATCGTAAGCAACAGAAATAAAACAGTTCCTATCTTGAAGTGACAAACAGTTGCTACTATTCTCATGCAACGCGCTGAATCATTCTGGTGAAATACACTTGTAGCAATAGCAATATATCAATGATGATTGGAGCCCCAAGAATCATTTCTCATATCTCCAACGGAATTGTTATGCATTTTAGGTTGTTATGTACACGTCCTTGTGCGAAGGGCCGCGGCGCGGACACACGCGAATCGCTGACGCGGACGCACGTAAACACCACTCGCGACGTTATATTTGTCACTACCTAAATCTAATATACTAACCTAATACAAGTAAATAAATTAATAAACGATGTAATAATTGCTAACCAGCAATGGCCTTTACATAAAACACACACGGATTGTTTTTGTTTGTCAATTCGCAGTTTTCTCGGAACCGATGGTCGGCGTCGCGGTAAATCCGGCAGGTGTCGACTCTAAGGCGTCCAGGAGCAAGGCAAGGGGGTGACGGTCGGAAGGCGCCTTGGTTGCGGCGGCGTCGGTTGGCCAACTTCTGGAATCTACCTTGTGTTGTAGGTCACCTGTGGATATGGACGCGTTGGAGGGGGAAGTACGGTACACAAACAATAGTAGGCCACTGCTGGTTCGGTGAATGAATAATAATAACGATGGAAAAATAAAATAAATAAAATATGACGAAATAGAAATTAAAAAATCAAACTATATTAAACACACACTAAATGAATAATTGAACAAAGTGAAAACAAACGACTATAAATTAAAACTAAACTAATTAACCTAAAGGTCCACTATCCTGACTTAATAACTAAAATAGTACTCACAGCTCTACGTGACTGCTAAATTGACACTAGTGTCGCCACTGTCCAATGTGGCTTTGCGGTAGCGTGGGGCGCGATGCGAGCGAAGCTGTGACGTGTGGGGCAGCCTGCGGAGGAGCTGCGTTGGAGCTCGACTCTTGGATTCCAATGTTTGGCGCGTGTCAACTTCCTGGTGACTCGGCGACTGCTATACCATTTCACAACTAGAGCAACACTCACTAGATCTCGGAGCTTGGCGATTGAAGACACTGGAGGTGCTGCAGAAACTGAATTGTGAGGCAATGGCCCGTCATATATAGTGTTCGTCTCTTTGTTTCGAATGGCTGATGCGCTGGCCAATCATAATTAAGGTGGTCACCGAGGGGGGTGTGACAAGGCGGTGATTCTGTCGTCGGTAGTGCACCGGTTTCCCATTGTGGATGGAGTGTGGTTCTTTCTACCAATTTAATTTTGTATTGCTAGAAGTTTTGGTAGGCATAGCATTATTTTTCCTATGCCCTCAGATAGTGTACCACATTCCTTCGTGATGTCCACGAGGAGGCAGCCGAACTGCATAAACTTTTAGGAACTTGATTCCGTCGGAGCGTGGGGCTCCGCCCCTTTTAGTGCTGCGGCGTATGATACGGCGCTTCTTGTCAGTGCTGCTGGTGTTGTGGATACTGCTGACGTTGTTGACGCTGCTGGTGGTTTTGGGCGATTTGGACACCCTCTGTAAATCGCGGTGTGCTCACCACCACAGTTTGCGCAATTGGCGGGCTTTTCACACACTTCGCGGAGCCGTGATCTGCAGCGCACTTGACACACTTTGGCGTCGCGTTACACTGCTGCTGGGTATGCCCGCACTTCTGGCACTTATGACATTGCACGGATCTTCCCGTTTTTCGCGGCGTCTCAGCCGTTATGTGGAGGCTTGCACCGCCTTGATGCTAAAAATTGTTTTGCCAGCTGATGATTTCTCCACATTCAGGTGTTTCAGCAGCATCGGGATCTTATTAGGTCCCCTGTGCATCTTCCTGACTTATAACACAGGCATCCCTTGGCGTTTTAGGCCGTCTTTTATCTCTTCGTTCGTAATTTGTTGCGGAACGCCACGGATGACCACCTGCAGAGACTTCTCTTTATTGAAGAAGTAGGTGTAGAAAGGGATTTCCCTTTCCTTGAGATAATTGACGACCTTCTCGTAGTCGCCTTCGCTTTGGAGGTGGAGTTTTATCCCAAGTGCCATGTTCTTGGCTTCGTTGATCTTGACTTCCAGGCTGCGGAGATCCTCGAAAACCTGGATACAGCGGGCTTTGTCTCTTATGACGATTGGTGAAATCTGACTGTTTTTTTTTATTTTTTAGCAGCTGCGTCTTCTTTTATTGTAAGCGGTGCGAACCTGTTGCTTATTTGAAGCTTCGCTGCCGGTTCTGCTGCAGTTTGTCTGTGGGATTTACACTTCTTCCCCCTTTGTTGCGTGAATCCGTCGTGTTCGTCTTCCATATTCTCTTATTTGGAAGATGAGTAGTCCAGTGTTCAAGCTACCACCTTCCTTGTGTCTTTTTTTGCGCTGTGGTTGAGCGCAGCGATTGTTCTGTCGTCAGCGGCGAACATTTCTGCAGTGGTATCTTCAGCTTTGCCTAGGTCTTTTCGGATAACCTTTTTTAGATTGCTGGGGAGATTCATAAAAGTGTTTTTTGGGAAAATGCCTTCAGCGGGGGGTTTTATAATGAATAGTATTCATCCAGCTCCTTCAACATGGAAGTAATGACTTCACGTTGTTCGTTGCTAAGTTCTTGCGACATTTTGGAGAGAGTTCTGGTACCTTCAAACAAGAAGAATAATTCTTGCGCACTATCAAGTACCGATTACAGACGGATACTGCAACCGACCCACCGCAGCAAACTGAAAGGGCCTAAGTTACAGTATCTGAAGAAGTATACAGGAGCGACCGACAAATGCGTGTGTATCTGACGGCAACTCGATACACACTCTCTGGAAATGCACTTTTACTTGTTTCCTTTAAATTAGAAGGTGCAGCATGGCACCTATTGCAAAAAATTCTACTTTGCTTGCCATGCTACGTGCCACGGTATTCAGGTGGAATGCTTGCCTTAAATTTACATTGATTTTATAAAAAAGTGACACGTATCAAATTTTATAGTTAAATGTATTATGTAAATTTGAAACATTAATTTAAATATAAGTATCGGTATACGTAATTTAATTACCGACGTGAAGTTAGCAATAGATTTCAGCAATAACTTTTGATTTGCAACTATTATAATACTAACGCATATATAAATCCAATTACAATATATC
>JAHWXV010178458.1:0-17352 GCA_024586415.1 Phrixothrix hirtus
TAATTAAAAAATACTTACAATTTTTTATAAAGTTAACAAGACTTGTCAAAAATTATTAAAAAGTTTCTGTACATTATTTATTTGATGATAACTGATTATTATCAAAATTATTTACTATTTTGATGTCGATGGATGCATTTAACTGCAAAAATATAAAAATAATATTTTAATATATTGGTAGAAACAGCTTTAATTTTAATTTTTAACATGGATTATTGTATAAAAAAAATTTTATGCTACAGCTGGGATTTGAACTCATAACCGCCTATTATCTAGACACGTGTTTTACAGTGTAAGCATCCGCATTGATGTGGTACGTAACCAAATAATTCCATATGTATTTACTTTTAGTTTTAGTTCACCTAGTAGATTACAGTTGGAAAATGAAAATACTGCTCTACAGCTAGGAGAGAAGCAACAGTTTGCCAATCTTTGTTAAATATGGTAGGAGGTCTCCCGAGTTATGAAGCTGTTATTCCAACGTGATTTTTTTAGGAAAAGGAGAAATGTATGGAATAAGCTGGTAATCAGAAATCTGTTTGGGTTATTTTGGATCTGTTTCAATGGACGATTATAACTCAAGCATATTTTCCTGTGAGTAAAATATCCATAGATTTTTGTACAGTAGACTGGAGTTTCGAGATAAGAAAGTAATCTAACAGAGTTTAATTTCAGAGTATCTTGTAAAATTTACTTCTTTTTTCTCATTAGTTAAGTAGTCTGTATATGTTCGATTTGTGGCGACTTCATGCTTGAATATCTTATCCGTTTGCTTTGTTTTCGGTAAGTTTCAGTCATTAATTTGCGTTGTTTCACGTACTTGCGCTGAGTTGTCTTGTAGTAAACAGAGATGCGGCGAAAACTAAAATACGTACAACAATATTACGAGAAAAAACAAGCACCGGTGCAAAAGACTTCCAATCCCATGCAAAATTTCATCGTTGTGTCAAACGAATCCGCCGCGCCGAACAATAGCACCGACGCAATACTGAAACGTGCAAAAGCGACAATGACAACACCCTCAACAACGGGTGCGATCACAAAGTACGGTAGTGAAATCGCAAAAAAGACAATTCTGATACTTGAAGCAAACCTCGACGCTATGAAAAATGGCGTTAGGAAACTCATCGTCGAAACACTTGAGTATTCCTCAGACGAAGAAAGCTTCCTGACGGACGACAGCGATTTCTCCTTGTCAAAAGGAAAGAAGCGCAAGTAAACTCGGGACTTGTTCCGAAAATCCCAACGGCTAACCGGTTTAACCTGTTAGCCAACGAAGAAGAAAAGGCAACAACAACGAAGAAAAACACAAAAGGTGAAGTACCTCCTACAATGCTTTGTGAGAAAAAACTCTGGATGGAGGCCAGGACGAAAACCACGCCAAAGTAGTTAAACACCTGAAGGAAAAGGAACTACCGTTACATACTTACCTTTTTTAACAAAGAAAAGCCGTTGAGAGTGGTCGGCAGAGGCATTCCGATAGAAATCAACGACAAAGACATTAAGGCAAGCCTCATTAGAGAAAGGCTCCCTATGTGATCAGTTGTAGGGGTTCACAAGGGACCCAAGTAAACTTCAATGCCTCTTGCAAGGCCGTGTTAAGGTTGCGCGTGTACGTGCAGTCGTCGAGCAGAACAAAAACAGTCATCCAGTGCCATCGTTGTTAGCAGTTCGGGCACATACAACGTCAGTGCACCGCGCATCCATCGTAAAGTGCGGGGGCGAGCACGTCACGGGTGAGTGAGCGAAGTAACGCGAAGACCCACCAAAGTGCGCGAACTGCGATGGCGTGCACACCGCCTACTTGAAGGGATGCTGGAAGCGCCCCAAGCCTAAAATTCTGAAAGGCACCTGGGAAGGCATGTCTTACGCTCAAGCTGCCAATTAAACTACCTGCAGCGACAAAGGAAGCCTTCTTCAAGGTACCTTGATAAGCTACTCGAAGCAGGTCAAATGTTAATTCAGGCCAAGTAAACGTGCAACACTCTCGCGGATGGTGTTACAAAAATAATTCAGGTGTTGCGGAACGAATCCGCTTTTTCCACGATTAGGCAGAGAAAGAATCACCACCACCCTTACAAGTAAGCCAATAATTTCTTTTACATCAAGAACCCCAACTTTCAGATGGAGATATACGAAGCAACTTCTTGGGATTCCATTAAGCAAATTGAAAATATCGAAAAAATATCGTTCTTACTTGGTGCTAATAATAGGGCAGGCAACTGAATCCATAATCACGGAAAAAAGGACAATTATATAAATACTTTTTTTAATTAACAATTTTTGTAGTTTTTTAAAATTTATTTATTTAATCAATATTTTTTATTTTTGTTGCGTTCAAATTCCTCCGTTGTGATTTCAACAATCGAAAAATATTTCTGATGTTATTGTCTGCTATTGCCTTTTTTAAAGGTTGGGTGGACTATCATTTAACGTATATAAATTTTTATGTTATTTACATGTTTAAATGTTTACATTTGTTTGTCAAGCTTTCGCAAGTATACAATATATTAGGCAAACGTGCAAATTATACCCATTAGGGAATAGTATAGTTGAATATTTCACAAAAAGAAGAACCATTTTTAGATCAATTTGAACTCATTTTAAATAAAAATTTACACTTGAAATTCGCGGACCGTTGATGTCAGTTGGTCTCTACGTTTTACGCATATGTGGAAACACTCTATAAGTCGCAATTCTTGATGAATTCATTTAAATCTCTTCATTTATTATCAAAATAGAACCCTGCTGAATTTCAGATGGTTAGTCTAGTAATTCTATGATATAAATAACGATTTCTTATGTCTTTTTATATTTTATTAATATTTCATTTCTACTAATTATTAGTTATTAAGCCGTTTAGATTACAATATTACACTAATAGTTTACCGCACTTTTAAAAATTAATAAAAATATCGCTTATGGGTTCCAGGACGGTCTTCCCCGAAACAAATTAAAATTATTTGTTAAATTTTTATTTTAATAATTGAAACCGAATGTTTTCATCTGAACTTTGGTTTGGACCATTAGGAATTGTAATAACAATTTGTAAAGTGTAGAACTAAGTCCGCAAAATAAATTGTAAGGTTTAAAATATTAAAAATATTTAATATCTTGTATATGAAATATTATATAAATTAATAATAAATAAATTGGAATAAACAATTAGAATTGGAGTAAAAGGCTAGAAAATAATCTTAAACACACTTGTTAGATTTAATTTAAAAAATATAGCGCTATATTATTATTATTAAATTACTTGTAATAAATAGTAATTACAGTAAATTATTCCATTACAGCGCATTTGTGAAACGGTTTAAGGCGCTTATTTATGTATGGGCGTGTTACAGGTAATGTAGTCACATCCTAGACCAAACCCAATTTTTTTAAATTGCGTAAAAATATAGAAATGTGATTGACTCAGTTACCGTTATTATTAACGGGTTGCTATTTGTTATTTGTTATTAAAATATTCAAAATTATCGTAAACCGCCCTAGAGTTCAGTCTAATCATGGGATTTAGTTTTATTAACGATTTACGGCTTTTTGATATACAATATGAAGAATTTACAAAATATTGGAAATTAACAATATAAAATTGATTTAATTTAGTAGGTAAAGTTCGTAAAAATTGGTATTGCGCAGGGTCGGATCTAAGGCAGGACAGAAGGCCTGCACAAAATCTGTGTTTGGGCATTATTTTCTTAAGTTAATATTGTTTGTTAATGTGAATTACATAATAAATTACTTAAGAATCTATAACGCTCATTTCATTTTGCATTGCTTTAATAATTAAAGAAGAGAGGGGAACGAAGGTCCTCCACACTTTGAGCGCCCGGAGCTTATATATCTTTAAATCCAGCACTGGTATTGCGTATAAGGTACTAAAATTAAAAAGAATGTTATTTGCCTTTCTTTTGCCCAAAGAAATAATAACAAAAGTGAACGGTTTAAGAAATAGCACATTTATAACTGCTATGAATTAGTACTATTTAGAATAATTTTGTATTTATATAATTTAATAATATTAATTTAAATAATTTTTGTACTATTAAGAAATTAAAAAATTAAACTATGCTTTAATATCAACAGGATAAAAAATTAAAATGATCCTAGAGCTAAAAACTAAAGTAAATTAAACTTCACAATTAAAAACAACGAATACATGCCGTTAAAAATAATGGAAAGGTAAATTGCAGACATTCTAAAAAAAGACAAAATGCTGTATAAATTAATTAATTTGAACTAATAAATATAAAAAATTCTAGTCTTTAGAAATTTAAAGATTTTAAAATAGACATAATTTGTCGACTTTTGTTAATTAAACTTAAACATTTAATATGTTAATTTGAATCTATTACTGTAACAGTTTAAATGAAGCGTAGTAATTGATTAGAATTGAAAGTAAAAATATTTATATCACGTAACATTCGCTTTACATTTTTTTTTGACATCTGCAAACGTCACTGTTGAAATATTAAGAACAATACATCCAAACTTCCGAATATTTGAATAATTCGTTTCTGTTTTTCGAAGATGAAGTTAGAAATTAAACCATCCCAGGAGACACACCCAGATTTAAATTTTTATATAATTGTTTTCTCTTCTTAAAATTTGCTATTTAAAAACTTTCTTTAATTCCATAACCTGATTGATATGTTTGTGATTTAAAATACGCATTCTTCACTTGAGCCACCTGACATTCTTTGAATAATATTGGGACTATTTTCTTATCGAAAATAAATTATTCATGAACATACATTTTATAGATATAGATGTAGATTTTAAATCCTAATTTCAACATAGTGTTGTTAGAAATATTCTAACGTTTTAAACTAAGAAATTTTAAAATAAAATATACAGGATGGCGACTCGTATAGGCGAATATGCACAATTCAATGTTATATTTTACTTATGCTTATATCATCTTCCCGGTTGATTTTATAGTAAATATGTAAATATAAAAAATGTTCACAATTAAAATTTCTACAAGATATTTACGTATTATTAACTAGTTCAAAATTATTATTAATTTTAATAGAATAAAAACTAGGGTATAGCAAATACTGTAGTTCAATACCAAAATTGCTCAGGTATGCGATAACCTAGTCATTAGATTGTCTTTCTTGTAACCAAGCGGTCCAATGTTCAAATCCCATTAAGGCCGCATTTTTTTTTAATTTTTAAATTAATATCTTTTAAATACGAATATTTTATTACCTTTAGGACACCCATGTTTCATATTTATTGAAAAACCAACTGGGAAGATAGAAGTAGAAGTAAAAAATAACATTGAATTTATTATATTCAACTTTACGAGTCACCACCCGTTCTATACAAATCATCATTAATTTATAAATATTTAATTTATCAAACGTGTAAAAAATAAAACATTGTTTTTAGTACTAGGAAGCACCAGTTTTTGGAAAATTAAATGCTTGGTTACTTTAGCGGAATTGTGCAATTTTGTACTACTATTGTTTTTTGGGAACACCACTGGGTTTTGTTTATTTGCAAGTAAAATTTTTCACTTTGACTAAATTTTGAAAATTGGAATAATCAATTTTGATATCCCATAAAATTTGATTTATAAACACCTTCTCTGTCGGTGTCATAAAATTTATTGAATTTATTATGTGCCAACAGTGAAATGGCTTGAATTACTAATTTATGAAAATTAGTAGTATGTAGTTGTTGTTAAACACGTGTACGTCAGTATATAAGCGACCTTAGACAAATCTGTGGTGCAATGCGTGCGTAGCACGTTTTACTACGATTGTATTGAATAATTAATTATACTTTCATGTATGCGTGAACATTCGTGTACTTGAAAACAAAGTGACTAAATATTAACTCATCCAAGACAATTGTGTAAATTAATTTCTAGTTACTGCGTTCTGCAGCGTAGTTATTGTCAATGTTAAGAAATAGTTCAAAATACTTTAAATTTTTATAAAAAGGTGGCGAAATTGAAGACAAATATTAAATAACAAACTTGATTAAATTTCCGCAACGAATAAATTAGCATTAATTATTATAATGGCAGTGATTAGGCGATAACTAAAACAGAACCATTTAGAAAATTTTACACTCAATTACTTTCCTTTGCACATTTCCTGACAGGTGTTAAGTGAAAACATCAAACTCTCATTTAAATTAAACCATCGTTTATTTAATAAGAAGAATGCTTACCGCGAGTCTGTGGAGGTCTAACAATAGGTCTTCCTGTCTGTGTGGGTGGATGATTGCCTGCTAAGTTTGGTACTTCTTCTGCATCTTTTTCAATTGGGGGAATGTGGGCTGGTCTTGGATAACCTGCAGTGAATGTAGGTCCTTGAGGTTGACCGAATATTACACCTGGGTGAGGTTGAGGTTGAGGTATTAAGAAATTTCCAGGTGGTGAGCCAGGCCGATACAAAAATTGTTGACCAGGAGGTGCGGCACCGCCATAAAAAACTAGTGGTGGCTGAACTCTGTTAAATAAAAACAAAATTTACAATTTATAAGTCGTAATCATCCTAAAATTTTTTACTTATAATGAAGATAGAGAAATATCTTGTAGGCTTGTCAAAACGTCTCAAATTATTAGAAACGTGTATGAAAACATGTTTTAATCTATAGCCTGCCTAAAATGCCGCAGAATAAATATTTTTGGCAGGCAGCTGTCAAAAGTAACGACATGTGATGATTATTTTAAAAATAGTTTTGCACATTTCAAGATCGTTAAACAACATTGAATTATTTGGAAAAGTTTACAAAACGTTCTTCTATTTCAAGAATACATGTTTAATTTGAACATTTTTCGCATTATTTTAAGATTTATACGCAATCTTACTCGAATAAATGAAATTGTACGACCATTATTCTGTGATAGGTCTCCAGGTCCACCTGCACCCCTATGGCTTCATAGTACCGCGTTCATCCATGCTCGCGCTAAGGTCACTAAATCATACAAGTGTTGCTTATACGAGTGCGGAAATACGAGTTGACAACTCCGTTAAAGTACTCACTAGGGTCGCATACCTTATTGAATCTAATTGAAGAATTTTTGAGATGCATTATACCTATTAATACATTTTCCACAGTTTAATGTAGTAAATTTTGGTTTTGCGTTCATTATCTTAAGTTCCCTAGTTGGTTGATAGTTAATTTTTTTGTTAGACTATTTGGGAAAAAGAAGTACGACCAGAATTTAAATGTGATAGTCGTAGTGACGGAATGCGCCACGCAGTAAAGTTATTCATTAATTATGTCGCACGAAACTAATTTTACTTCAAACTTAATCTTGTGAGTTTTAATAGGGTAAAATTGTACGTATTCACTGTTGTTTTAAACTTAAAAAATTAGATCATTATGTACATTTTAATTACAGGTACTTACAAATAGTTTTAATTATTTAATAACATTAAAGCACCGTTTCTCGTAATTTGAACTAAAAACTAATACCGAAACAGCAGGTCTAGCTTGGTGTAGAGATTAGCATGCTTATTAAGTCCATATCCAAGGAACGCCGGTTTTGGTTGAGGAAAGTTTTAAAAATGCTCATGTTAATGTGATGTTTGGCATATTAAAAATTCCTACAAATTCGATAAAAGTCTAGTAGACATGGTAAAAGGGCCAAGGGAATTTCCGCATCTTGAAGTCTCAGTTACGAAACAAAATAAAAAGATTTGGTGTGACAACACACGATTTTCTCTTACATATTATAGCTACGCAAATAATGCCTACAAATGATTAAAATATTAGTTACGTTTATTCTAAGAACGATAATTGTAACGGCCGCCCTTCCAAATTCCTGGACACGCAAAACGCTGCTTAACTCCAGGGATTTTCCTCGCTAACTCGCTCCAACAAATTTTCTCAGAGAAACCGATTAGTTCGCATAGCATCATAGGTATAAGAAATGTAGTAAGTTTAAAAATATTCGTTACAGCCGTTTTCGAGAAAATCGCGAAAAACCAAAAAATGACGTATGGAATGTTACTTCGAGTTATTCGATTTTAATAAAAATGTTGCGGTTGCGTATCCAGATGGTTACAAACTTAAATATAAAATTTTGTTCATCTACACGTTTTTGTTTTCGAGATATCCCGTTCACACAGACATACATACAGACTTGGGGTCCCGAAAACCTGTATTTCCACTAAGATTTCGACATCGCAAATTTTGGACGAAAACAATATTTTATTTTTTATCTATAAAAGAAATTAAAAAAATACCAATAGAGAAAGACAAAAACTTGCAAACATTATTTGAATTGCACAATAAACAAGGTGTAAAGAATACAGTGTACGTTCTTGTAACAGGTGATAGAAGACATCAATACAAACAAGAAAGTGTTATACAAAATCTAACGGTTTTCGTGAAAAAATTAGTAATGTGCAAAACTTTGTCGCGGTAAAAGTAAACAATAAATCAATATTTTTATTCGACAGTTGTCCATAATATAGTTCCTATTATACAATGTAATACAAATTTACGATAACGTTAATGGTTATGTCATAATTTTGTAAAATGTATTACAATAGATTGTAAATTCTACTAAACAGGGAAAATGGCAACGCCTAAAGTTTGAGAAATTTGTCACTCCTAAACAGGTAATACGAAAAACCCAAATATCTGCAATGTTATTCACAAATGGTCGTAAATAGTTTAGTAGTATATTGACGCAATTTTTTCAATTTTACTTTATACTTTGTATTTAAGTAGAAAATTACGCAAAGTTAGATGTGTTTTTATTATTGGTAAAAATTAATGTGCAACTATAATTAAAGTAGACTCAAATTTACAATTCGTTGTTATTGATGCTAGATCGATGTGTATTGAGTTATTTTTGACATGTTTACAATTTTTTTAAAGTAATACACAATAATCAAGTTTCACTTGTAATACAATTCTATGTCCGCGACCGCGTGTTATCGTTTAACCAACTTTTCAATAATTATGTATGTTAATATCCCGTATTTTATTAAGAGTTTATTTACCGCTATTAATTGTATGGGCACTTTTTATATTTTCTACCAATTACCTCAATTTTTAACATTTTATTTACAAAATTCGTTCTGACATAACCAATTACGTTACAAACTGTAAACTTGTAAACAAAGCAAATTTGATATCTTCGATGTTACGATTTCTTGTAGGGCAATCACCTTTGCAAAATACGTAACACGGTTTCTGGTTGCTGGTTCAACCCCCAATAATCTTTATAATTTATGACGCTCAACAAAAGGTTCTAGATATGCGCCTGTAATAACTTTCTGGCGTTGCAGGAAATTATTTATATAACAGAATATGATCGAAATAATTTCAATAATTTCGATGCCAAAGTACTATAACTTTAATTTGCAATATCTCGCTAACAAGTGGAGATAGCGAAAAAACTTGGCGTCTTTTTTGCTATATTTTTGATTCCCTACTACCTGTTACAAGAACGTACACTATTTTCTTGTGCCCTGCATAAAATTTTTTTAATTTAAAGTTGTTCTGTATGTCATTGAAACAACAAAGAAAATACTGATAGTTTAGCTGTCATTAAAAATTAAATTTCCATTCCTGCATAAGTAACGCCTATATAAATAATATAATGAGAAATTGGACGTATTCATATCTAATCTAATAAATTAATAGGTTTTCACCCAAATTTGGGTGAGGACCTATTTATTAGATTAGATAACGCCTATATAATTTAGTGGGCCTATTGCGTCAGTATATTTTAACTTCTATAAAAAGATACCAATACTATTTCACCAATATGATTTATTATTCTATGTAGTTTTTGGACAGTTATAGATTTTATTTGAATTTGAGTTAAAAAGACAATAAAATAATTAGGATTATTCATAACGAATAATTAATAAATTGAAATTTGGGACTCCGATAAAATAATTTGTGGTTTCACAAATGGCTAGCCATTTTATTTACTCATTATCCAAATTCGTGCGAATTAAGGGTTATTTTAGAGCAATAGGGTAAAATGGCACTGTAAGGTTTTATAAAAAGGAGCAACTTTTTTTAAACTGTGGTAATATTTCATTTCTAGGAAGATGAGAAAATAGAAAATTGTTCAAGTTGGACATATGTATAGGACATTTCACGAAACAAATTAGTTACGTCATCAATGAAACAAGTCATAAAAGACATCGTGGTTGGCAACATTGTTCTGAATTGTGGAATTTTACTTTATTTAGTTATTAAATCAAATTATTTATTAAAAATTCGACATTTTGCCTATGCAATTGGCTTCATTTTATTGTTTAAAAACTCTCTTCGTTGTGTACGTTAAATTTAGGCAGGCACATTTTAGCAAAACTAGATTACTACAGCGAGTTTTTTACTTGTGAGCATTCAAATGACGAAAATTATAAAAATTGTCACTTTATAGAAGTATGTGTTATAAATGTCATTGTCATTGCATTATTATTTTTTAGGTTATATGCACCTTAATGCCAGTGTCAGTTAATTATAAATTATTTTTTGTTTAGTATCTTTAATATTTAAAAAATATTTACATAATAGTATATTATGCAACAAGTGGAAGAAGTTGCATTTCAACTGCGAGCAGTTGAAATGCCTTCTTCCACGCGTTGCATATACTATGTTTTTTCTACGAAGTTTTGAAATAAACTGAAAATAGAACACGTACGAATTACGCGTTAACAATTTAATTATGTTTTGAGGTAACGTTGATTTTTATAGAGAAAAACATTATGGCGTGCTATTTTGTAATGCATGTATTTATAACAATTGCCAGTCGTCAATTTCAACCACACTAGCTATTGAAATGAAATTTCAATCACTGTAGCTATTGAAATTGAACTTCAACACTGCAATCGATGTGTAAATGACATACTTTAATATTACCGAGTAGAAAAAAGTTGTTTATTTATTTACTCATTATCAGGACCATTTCTATTATATTTAAAATAGTAGGTGTGCACAAAATTTAAAAACAAGCGGCAAAATTTGAATAACGTCGAACCTTCACTATTTAATGGTAAAAGCAAAAGAATTTTAACGATTTAGGAAGCACTGACGTAAAAAACCTTTTCAATATTGTTACATTTAATGTGTAAACCTTCGATTTGC
Organism: Phrixothrix hirtus; assembly: GCA_024586415.1. NCBI lineage: Eukaryota > Metazoa > Arthropoda > Insecta > Coleoptera > Phengodidae > Phrixothrix > Phrixothrix hirtus. The sequence continues at coordinate 11,089 of JAHWXV010178458.1, forward strand.
AAATTTATATAAATTAAGGTTAACTTATTTTGATTTCTGGGTATTTCTTTAATTTATCAATAGATGGCGCACATACGTATTTTGATATTTAATTACTATATATAAAATCGAAGATAAGCGGCAAAATGCATTTGACCTTGATGCTTCATTGTTTAAAAAACCTAACAACGTAACCGTCTTGTTTGATGTAACGGCATTGAAAAAAATATATAATCGTCTTTAATTGCATAACAATAATGATATCTATGATATCACAAATTTATAGCATCATAAAAGTAAATAATAGTATTTACACTAAAATTTCAAATGTACGTTATCAATTAGTGAACTGTGTTAGTATCAGCTTTTTTTTGCTTAAGCATTGGTAATGATGAGCAACGATGTCAGACGTATTTTGTGGGTAGAATTAAAAGTGTTGTATTTATTTTGTAATTAAAATGTAATTTACTTTAATTGCCATTGAAATCTTACTAACATTTTGTACAAAAAACGAGGTTATATATGCAACTGTTTATTTAATATAAAACGACACTTAGCAATGGTGAGTAATAATGTCGTCATAAAATTTATGATGCGCATCTAGTAATTTACTTTTTTTTATACATAAAACTTATTGTTCTTTCAGTGACTCTTTGGATTTACATCCGTAAGCAATTTGTGTGCTTAGTGAGATAAATTGTATGTTTTTCCGTATTATACATATTGAAATAATAAATTCTATTTTTGACAAAAATACTGCATTAATCAGGTTGGTTTCGGGCGCATCATTTGTTAAATATTAAGAGGGATGGACTCTTTATAGGTTATATGAGAGAAATTGGGATAGTTCTATATATCTTATAAAAATAGCATCCGGCAACACCATTGCATACCTAACTGAACTTAACCCTGCTTTTTGTTTTAAAATAAACTGACACGCTACATTTTAGGTTAAAAATATTCTTTCTCAAGTAATTCACGTGATTTTTAGCCTTATTAAAGAGAATATTTAAAAATGCTGCTAAATTACAAAATAATAGGTATTTGAATTTACTTCTTTCTAGTTTTGTTTTACATGTAATGTATATTGAACAACACCAATAAAAAGTAAAATAGGTTACGTCATGCAACTAAATACAACACGGTTGCCATAACATCCAAAGTTAGTTCTCAATTCAGCAAATCTTATAGGGGGCAATATTTTAGCTTCACTACAACTTGCATTTCATTTCCATGCTGTGGATTAATTATAAATTTTTTCAAAAAATTGTATTATCAGTTTATCTTTAAAATCTAATTCAACATTTGGGCTAGCATTTTTTTTCGTTATTCGGAAAGAAATTAAAAAAATATATTAACCAAAAGTTAAATTAAAAAACAAAATGGTCGCGCAAAATCAGTATAAAAAATTAAAACTTTGAGTTTTTGTTTTATATTTCTGTTACTTGAATCTGCGGGTGTGGTGAATGTTGGTGATTTCTATTTATAAAAACTCGCATGGAAACTAGGAAAACTGCAAAATATTATCCAGCAAATAGGAAACGATTTATATTCATGTTCTCAGTGTAAGTTTAGATGATTGTTTTTTTAAAATTTTTTTCGCCCTTAGTGATCTAATTTTATTTGTTCGAACCCTTTTTGAACAAACCAGTAACAATTTATTGTCGGTAACTGGAAATATGTGAGAAAAATGCGGCCATTTTAAAATTGATTCCTAATATTTGAAATAAAACTGAAAAAGTACATAATTATTATAATGAAGTTTTAGGTTATGTTAATATTCTTTTTGACAGACATGATTGTAAACTTCACTAAAATAATAATATTATGAAATTAGTTCGTGTATTAATTCATACCGATAGAAATTGTGATATAAATCCAACGATCCAATGGAAGAACTGTAGTACCTAGTTACATATAGTTTGCAAATTCGGAATTTGCACAGTTGTCCACTTTGGTTATCTTATTCTTTACTCATTCTTAAAAACATTTAAAATTAAATAAATAGTAATATTAATTTATTTATATAATTTAGTTCTTTAAAATATATTTTCGACGAATAATGTGTAATATCCTTTACATTTTGAAGTAAAACATTTTTAATAATTACTGGCGATTTGATATTATGGGATTTGATGATTGACGACCACTGTGGGTAAATTAATTTTATTCAATGATTATCAAATTTTTTATGTTTTACTGTAACTTCTTTTGGGTTACACATTTCCCAAAATGAGTTCTTATTATATTTAAAAATATTTTCAAATTAATATAATGAAGGCATGACTCTAAAATATGCGAATATACATAACATTTCCGATTTTCGGAAACTTCAATTTAAAAAAATTCCAAATTTGAAAATTAAATGGACATTTTTGAAAAGAAAGTTCCTCTTCAGTAACTCGATTACTTTTAATACATTAAATGTTTAGAAGAGCAACATTTATGTAATGAGGATATGAATTTACATATTAAAATTTAAAAAAGGAATATTCTAATTTATTTCCTGTACGGACTAACGCATTACTTAATTATTTCTTGGCTGCGTTCTATTTGAAGGTTATTTTCTCTACATCTTTAAGATCTCCTAATTATTGAATTATATAATGTTTTTTCATAATCATAAATGAAATATACTCATTTTGCTATACCAGAAAATTGTCTTAAGGCGTCCCTAAATTAACTAACTTGATTTTCTAAGTTACACTATTTTTTTTAAGTCATAAAACAACTTACGGCAATAAAGTAAACTAAACCTAAATATAAAATTTCACTTTTATTATAACTAATTTAAACCAATTATTTACATAAAAATAAAGCACTTTAGAATGTGCTGCAAGATAATTTTTAAATATATAAAATCATAGGATTTTAGTAATAATCACAGGACTTTCTCTTATGTAGTGTAGACAGATAAATAATAACCATAAATAATTGAAATATTATTTACATTTAGTTTGCGAACTTACTGGACACGCAAAACCCTGCTTAACTCCAGAGATTTTCGTCGACAACTCACTTAACAAACTTTAACAGAGAAACCGATTAGTTTTTGTAAATGACTATCATAGGCGTAATAAACATAAGTTTAAAAAAAATCGTTAGAGCTATTGTCGAGAAAATCGCGAAAAACCAAAAAATGACAAGGGTAAAGTGATACTACGGTTATGCGATTTTAATTAAAATGTCGCAATTGCATGTCTATACACTTAAATATAAAATTTTATTTACCTACGTCGTGTCGTTTTCGAGATATTCGGTTCACACATATTTCTAAAAAAATATTTTCGAACTGAGGGGGCCCGAAATCGTGTATTTCCATCGAAACTTTTGGACGAAAACAATATTTTCTCTTTTACCTATATTTTATATAGAGTAAGAGAAAGTAAAAATTAAACAGAGACGGTAAGTATGGAAATTCTTACTGTTTGTAAAAGTTAACACCATCCAAAAATATGAAACTTGATAGTATACTTAAATTGGTAAAATTGTAATTGAATTGGTTATTTGATTGGGAAATTTTAAAACAAAAAGCGAACTGTCACAATATAAAGGATTCTTTGTAAACAACTAACGTGCGTTTTCTAAATTGTGAAGCTTCAATGTCATTCCGATTTTGCCTCTTGTTTTAGATTTTATACATACTATTTTCAATATGTAAAAATTGATATTAGTCATCTACTGGTAAATTAAAGAACTAAGCAAAATAGCGAATTTAAAAATAAGGAAATAGCTGTATGCAAATTCTAAATTATAGATTTAAAAACCATAAAAATATAAGTAATAATTGCAATTTACAGATAGCTGACAGTAGGGCATATACAGTGTGTTTGTAAAATCAGAGCCCAGCATATAACTTCTGTATTTTACGTGATGGAACAAAAAATCGCTAACTAAAATTACATGGAAATTAGTTGTCAATTCAATAATTGCTATAATGTTTTTATTGCCATCCACCACCAGAGGGCGATACTCAATTTTTTTATCTTAAATAGCACAATGCCCGTTTTTTGAGTTTATTTGATAGACAGTTTTTTCTCTTTCTAAAGATGTAAACATTTTATATTATTACATAATTAATAATTTTATGCAATATTTATCTCAAAAATTTTGTTATATAATAATACAAAGTTTTTACATTATTAAATAAACTCAAAACACGGACATCGCACTATTTTAGATAAAAAAGTTGAGTATCGCCCTCTAGGGGTGAATGGGAATAAAAAAAATTATAGACATTTTTGAATTGACATCTTATTTCCATTTAACTTTTGTTCCATTAGGGTCCTAATATTACAAACACACTATATTGAAAAAGCAGTCCATGCGTGAACACGTTTTTGCAATTGTAATTGCTATTGCTTTTTCAATGTTCTTTAGTATTTTTAATATTTAACTTTTAAGTTTGCCGTATAGTAGTTAACTAATATATTTATATATTCAAACGCATTTATCTCAAAAATTTTATTATGTAAGAATTTAGAGAGAAAAAAAGGTTGAGTATATATATCCCTTTGATGGTGGATGACAATAAAAATTATATTAATTTTTGAATTGACACAAAATTTACGTTGAATTTTTGTTAACAGTTTTTGATCCATCACGTAAAATACAGATGTCGTATTCTGGGTCCTAATTTTACAAACACACTGTATAAACTAACAAATAATGAATTAACAATGAAGTCTATAACATACATTTTTATAAAGCGGCAATTTTTATAATATTCATCACTTTAATGACCTTGATGCTTCACTGTATATCGTTTGTTAAGTGTAAGTATTGATAACCGTTCTGTTCTTTTTTTAGAGCTAAAACGGCTTTTAAAATTAACTCTTCACTAAGGGACTGAAACTTTATAAAAATCAATTAAAGCAGACTAAACATTAAGAACTGAAATAAAAGTATGGAAAATAGTGTAATACGATAAAAATTGATAAAAATTATTTTATCTACTTGCACATCGAAATGAGCTCATTTCCAAACCCATTTGAGTTTCCTAAGGCCTTTTCGGAAACTTTACCTATTGGATCGAGTTGGGACTCGGGTTAATTAAATGCGTTCGTAAACTTTAGCTTGCTGAATAACGAGTGTTCCAAAATATCAATCCGTTTAACTCCGTTCACAATCCAGTTAACTATCTTATAACCCTAGTCGATAGCAGGATAAACATTTAAAATCTGCAATATAATCTCAATGTTTTGTACATTGCACGCGCAAAAGCATGGCGGGGTTAACCTTATTGTTTTATAGTGTTACTGCATTGTAACTGGTATCGTTCTACATACAAATCAACGATAGAAATAAATAATCTCGAATTTGTGTTCGAAAATGATTAAATTTTGAAGCAACTTTTAATACAGCCCGGTTAACCTGGTCACTTGATTAGATTGTTCAGGTTGCGAACCTACTAATAGTTTCCGAAAAGGCCTATAATGGCCTTCTTTTTAACACAGAATATTTTATTTTAAAAGGTTGGTAACATCAGTAATTAACCTTATTGAACGCCAAAATGCAATAGAAAATTAACAAAACTTTCATATTTAAATGTCAAAATGTCCATGCCACCAACTATCACTAAAATCCCTAAATCAATTATATGTCAAACATGTGCGTTTATTCCTAAATGTTTAGCAAATAGATAAAATAGTATGAAAAACTCGTTCATTAGAAAACTCTCCTCTATGAGGCTCGTTTTGTAAACTTGAACTCGTGTGATAAAAACTTAATTTTTAATACGCTATTGTGATAAATTTGCAATTTTTCTCATAACTTACAAATTATAATTGTTTCAGATGATATATTAAAGTGATGGTTCTTTCTTTAGATTGTTTTTACATTTTAATTTTTATTCCCGTACATAATGAACAGATCTTAAGTAAAAACAAGAAAAAACTAAAATAGACTAAGAAAATTATTTAAACGAGCATGTATAACAGACCCACGATTTTTAAAACGTCAAGCATTTTGATGGGTACATTAATTGATCTTAGGTCGTGAAGATATCTCTGATGTTGGTTTATTGAACCACTGACATAATACGTGTCTGGAGGAATTCCCTTTTTTAAAATTTTTTGAGGGAATATCTTCGAAACTGTAAGGTATATTAAAAGACGTCTTGGGCAAATGTTTTACGTTAATGTGTTTTATTATTGTGCATTTTTAGGCAAAGTATCCTCACTTCTTTATTATTTTTGCGATATATTCAAATTGAAATGCTGTTTAATTTTGATTTGAACATAATTTTAAAATTCTCAAAAATAATAAACCGGCGGGGGGGGGGGG
>JAHWXV010178459.1:0-21655 GCA_024586415.1 Phrixothrix hirtus
AGATACGTATGTAAGTAAGTTAAAATAAATTTCTTTTTGTAAAAAGAACTCTTTTATTTTATTAAAAATCCCTATTAGACTGAACACAGGCAACAAATACTTTAAATCGACCCACCAGACAACCGGGCCCTGCGAGCCCGACTTGCCCGGTTGTGTTAGGAAATTGGCTTGCCCGGACAAGGGTTAAAGAAAAACATTAGCTAATCGTTCTAGACAAATCCGCTTCATCCCTAGACACATTCAGCTAAGAAATTCTAGTTATTGGCGTGGTGTACAATTGTACACAATTGTACACAATACTCCCATATGAAAATCTAGCATTTCCCGTATATTTCACATCCGTCTAGTACCCGTAATTTCTAAGTTTCTCTATGTGAAATATTTTTCGTCATCTATAACAATGGCTTTGTTGTTGGAGAAAAAAATTCACTTTAATATGTTGCAACAAGTTAGGATAGTAATTAGGACATCTGCTACTTTTCATTTTAAACGATTTCGACGTATTTCTTTTGGAATTATGGGGTTCGAAACTCCAATATGATGCAATAGCTTCCTAACTGAAGTCTTATCGTGTTTGTGGCCCTAGTTAAAAATTTATTTAACACAGCTTCAGTGCAAACGCTAAGTCTTCTCATCTTTAACAAATTTGAGGGAAATATTCCTTTCTCACACTCAAATTGTCTAGTTTATTTTACTTTTGATTTTGTGTCGGTTCAAAATATACACGCGATAGTATTAGATTTAGGCAATCGCCTATTTAAATTACAGGTGTTGTGAATGTTGTGAATTTCAGCTATATTGCTGTCTAAAATTTAAATGTCATTATCAAGTTATGGTGCTAAGTCGGTCTTGTTTCTAGTGCCAAACAAAGTTTGCTATTCATGATAAATATCGAAGCGCTGAAAAGTGTCCGAAAATTTTGGAGGTGTGGGTGAAACATTGCGAGCTAGCTTTGTTATATACGTCATAATCATTGTTTCCCCTTCGCAAAGAAATGGAAATTTGTAAGTGAAAATTAGCTTAGAGCACATGTGTAAGTTGTAAGCACCCTATGTCTGTGATATTATAGTTTAAACGCCGAAATAGGAATCAGATAATCTACGTCTGAATTAGGACACAATGCTTGTAGAGGATAGATTAATTAGTTGACACGTTTTTTGTCATAATAAAAACAAGGGCAGTTGATTATTACCCATATAAAACAAATACCTTGTGAGAAATCAAAAATTTTGTAAATTTAGAACAACAATTGTATTAAATTTTCCATTTAATTCTCTGCGTATTAGATATACTTACATACGAGTAGAGACAATAAAAGCAGCAGAACCTGTTTACCTCTCTTACCATCAATTGATTACTAAACGAATATACTATAAAAAATTATAATAATAACCTTTATTGTTAATCTTGCAAGTCAATTGGGGAATGTATTTCAATTTTCTCACGCAATAATGTTTAAAAAACGAACTCATCAGTATAGAAGTTCGATTTGATGGGCGATTTTGGAGGCTGATCACGAACAAGCGGAATGCAGTCGGTTGGACATTCTCTGTAATGTGCAAACAACATTACCAAACACAACAGTTAATTTATAGGATGGTTTTAAAATTCAGTTTACTTATTGCATCTTTTAGGATAAGATGTAATAAAAAATCTATTTAGTAAATTATTGAAATTTAAGTCTAAAGTAACTACTTCTAAATTACTTTGTAATTTTTCATCAAAATAATCTGTACAAAAAATAAATTATTGCAGCATTTCATTTTAAGAATTTCATTTGTAACTCATTTCGTTATGCATTAATGAAAAAATGAAATAATAAATTAATGCTACGTAATTAAAGCGTAAGTATTGAAAAATCAAGCGTTTATGGACATTGCCTATCAAACCAATACCCAATACTGAATGTTGTATGGTATTGCTACTGGGCTTCGATACCAACTAAAAAGACAAAAGTATAAAAGAAATGTCCACCCGACCTTCCAGTACGCGGATAGCGTCTCAATAGCACTCGCTACGAGTCTCGTCTTGAAATTCAGCCTTTGTACTCTACTTCTTGCGGACTCCCAACAGTTCCTGTCACACATATATTAAAATACATTAAACTTCTGCTCAGTTGGAAAAGTCCGGTAGCTTCATCTCTGGTTTTTTTTAGTGCATTCCTTTAATCATATTAATAGTTACAAGTTTACCTCTGATTTTGAATATTGATTATATGTCTGATTATAATAAATAAACTAAAACTACAACCAATTCACATGATATTAAGAATGCCAATTTTAATAATAAATGAATAAATGTAAAGATCTTTTCACATAAGAAGTATGCTTCTGAAGTTTACATTAACTTTTGGAAGCCTACTTCTTATGTGAAACCATCTCTAAGTATAGTATAGAAAAAATCAAAAATATATTTTCAATATACTAAGCGAAGACGACTTTATTAGACATTATACGCCACTGAATTGATTTTAAAGTCGATTAAATTAGTTAAAAAGCTCGTGAATTGTATAATACTTCTCATGAAATTTAACGGTAAAAATGACGGTGCGTTTATATGCCTTGTCACAAATACTCAAGCAGCAACCGTTATTTGCACAAATGTAAAAAATGTGATTGTTTCCATTACCGAAAACTGTGGGCGAAGGCGAAGCCGAATAACTACTGATTCGAAAATGTTAAAAATATATAAATCATTTTAAAGTTTATTATTTATTTAAAACTCATTATACCAAGAAACAAGTTTTAGAGCCTTTTAGAAAGGTAATTTTCATGCAATCCTAATGCTGAGTAAATGTTACGAGTATCCCTAATATTGGTGATTAAATAAATTTAGTTGGTTTAAATGTATTTATTTCTAATTAATTCTAAGCCAAGATGTACAAATAAATACACTTATTAATGCACACTTTCATCAATTTCTCTGTAGTGGAGATCACTGTCTTTCCGGAAAGTTTTCACAGCTTGGGTGTTATCAATTTGATCACGTTGTATACTTGTCAATATGCAGGGCGAGTCAAAGGATTAGATTCATAAAGTGACCAAAGTGGCGCCTTTTATGTTTTATGTTTTTAGCCTATGTAGCTCCAGTGCTCGTCAGTTCCTGCAGAACTTCTGGTTTCTATCTACAGGTAGAAATACATATTGTAATAAAATTAGAAGCAAAAATAATTTTATAGAAATATAATTTAAACCAAAGTAAATTACAAAAGGAAATTAATTTAAACCTAAATAAAGTCAGACTAAATTACAGGAAGAAATTAAAACAAGTCAAATTAATTTATTGAATGAAATTACAAAGTACAAGAAGAGATGACGTCAGTTAATTTAAGCCAAATTAAATTACAAAAAGAAATGGAAGATGTTATAAATAAGTTGTCAACTAAATATGAGGCGATAACCAAGAAGTGTTATAAATTACATCAAAAGTTTATCCTCCTCACCGTCACTAAAGAAGTCAGTATTCTTAAGAAGGAATCGCCTTCTGTTCCTATGAACAATCGACAGAAGTGTATGTACAGCAAGTTGATCACTTGCCTGTTATTAAAAATGTCATGCCAGGCACTAGAAGACATGTTAATGCAACCACGTATGACGGGAAGACAACTTGGGTCAATTACCATAAACAGTTCATGGCAGACATAACATCCAATGAATGGACCTTTGAAGAAAAGGCAACTGCCTTAATAGTGGCTTTACGTGGAGATGTTTTAGACATTTTACAAACCATACCTGATGATCTACAAAATAATTTCAATAATTTTGTTGCGACTGGAAATGCGATATGAAGATAAACATCTGCAACAGGTCTACTGTGCCCAGTTAAGGAATCGAGTGCAGAAAATTGGAGGGAATCCTCAGGAATTTCGAATCAGAAATTGCACGGTTAGTAAGATTGGCATACACAGCGGCTCCATAAAGTTTCATTGAACTAATTGTGGTGCAAACACTTATGGACAGTCTTCAGATTCTGAAACACAACAGGCACTTTGCTTGACATGTGCACGTGGCCATACTAGTTCATTGGTTCATGCACTGGAATTTGAAACCGCCAAACAAGCATTGAAGGGCCAGGGCAGTTGAAGAAATGGAATATGATGTTAAGAGTCTAGAAGAAATATTTTTGAGACTATTTAAGACGCAAGAAACCAATAGACGTAAACTACGACGCAAAAAGTGCAGTAAAGAGGGGCATATACACAAAATTTTCCAAGAAGCTGTGAGTACGCCTGTTGATAATACCCAACACAAGAAGTGAAAAGTTGAAAAAACTCTTGTCAATTGTTCTACTATAATCAACTTTGACTGGAAATCAGATAATGTCAAACAAGATCAAGAAAACGACGTAGATCTGAATTTGCTATTAAAATGGAAGAATGAAGGCCAAGTTGGAAGGAATTAGCCCCATTGAATTTCGTTTTTAAAGCACATTGGTCCCAATGAGATTCCTTGCACGTTCAAGACGACCTTTTGAAAAGAGTCCTATAAAATGATGATGGAAGAGAAAGAATGCAGTAGTGATTCCGAAAAACAGAGCAGCGGAAATTCCACAATCGAAAGATTTTATTGGATGAGCCGCAAGTATGATGGTAAGGAGTGGTTGCGAAAATGTGTAATATGTGCGTTCGAGAACGCAGGGAAGACGAAAAGCACTAATGCGGCAATTTAACGTGGGTAGACCAGTTGAAAGAGTACCCACTGATATAGCTGGACTATTTCCAGAAACCGTAGCAGGAAACAAATACATCCTAGTTGCAATGGATTATTTTAGTAAATGGACCGAAGCATGTGCTCTGCCAAATCAAAAGTCAGTTACAGTGGCCGAGACCTTGATAGAAGAAGTGTTTAGCTATTGTGGAATACGTTTGGAATTATACTCAGACTAAGGAAAAAATTTTAAAGTTTCTACCAGCCGTTGAAGATACGCAAGATCAAAACAACTGCTCTTCATTCACAGTTAAATGTAATGGTTGAACGCATAAATCGAAGAATGGGAAAATATTTTGCAAAAGTTGTCTCAGACCTATAAAAATATTGGGGTTAGTACTTACACTTGTTCTTGATGGCATATCGGTCAGCTGTAAACGGAATGATAGAAGAAAAACCCAGATAGAGCGTTGTGTGAGCGCGAAATTAGACTACCATGTGACGTGGAGTTTGGTAGCAAACCTGAACAGGAGGAGGTTGCTGAAAATGTATATGCCGAAGGTCTTCGAATAAAACTAAACTCAATTCACGAAAAAGTTCGCAATAATGCCCAGATTGCTAATGACCGACTGAAATTCCACTACAGTGTAAGCTCCGAAACAGGAGGATTTCTACCCAATGATCTAGTTTAGTTGTGCCAGCCTCAGCGATGACGAGGCCTATCTCCCAAATTGCAAAATTCTTGAGAATGTCCGTATAAAGTGATAATAAGGATCAACGACGTAATCTACCAAAGAATTAAATTGCCCAGAAGAAAACCCAAGGTGGTTCACATGAATCGGTTAGCTTCATGCGCTGAGAGGAATGCAGAACCGGAACAGTAAGAATGTGAACAAATGACGAATTATGTTGAATTAGAAAAAATTATAAGTCAAAAATAGCGAAGAGTCATTTACCAAATTTTTCAACCTATTCCAGGACCCCACAAATCTTTATTTGGGGTTACCACTGAGGACTACAGAAATCTATTTGATGTACCAGAGGAGTTCCCCCTGGCCAATTGTGTCGCTAAAGACATCCGAATGTCTCGCGGCATCGCAGTCGAGTTTAAAAAGAGATATTATGACTTAAAGAAATACAACAGCAAGAGCCAGACATTGGAAATGTATGTCACCTACTACGTCATTACCGTATTTATTACTTCGTCGCTGAAGGCATTATCCCTTCAGAAACCACGTTATGAAGACTTGTGGAAGGCATTATGGGATATAATGAAACAATTTTATGCCGGTGGCGGTAGAAAGCTATCCGTACCAAAGCTCGACTGCAATCTAGACCAGCTTAACTGGCGCGTGGTACGTAACATGCTGGTAGTGGTGTTTCGAATCACGGGTATCAAGATGCTAGTGTAAAGTTGGAATCTAAGAGGAACTCCACTACTGCCGAAATCTCGTATACTGCCATTTTTTCAAGAAATGGGGCTGCAAGTATAGATCGCAGTGCAGACTTCAACATTCGCAAACAAAGGCAGAACCATCGCAAAAGTAAGGTGCAAGGTCACTGTTACGGGAAGTAACAGTTTTAAGGAGGGGCAGTGTAACAAAAGTAGAAACAAAAATAATTTTATAGAACATTCTAGAACATTTAGGAATACTGAAGAAGGTTTCTTAGAACTGAAATAAGCGATGTAATCACAAATGACTTATTTCTGTAACCAATACATTTAAGGTGAACAATGACTCACGGTTGGAATATCGATTACATCAGCATTATTACTAATTTTATTTCTATCTAAGGTAGAATTTTCTGGTCTTCTTCTTTCTATGTAACGAACAGATTAAATTCCTTTAGTTTATAGTTCGCTTAAGAAACTTGTCTTGTTAAGTAGGTGTTATACATAAATAGAAATATAAACATTTATGTCAATGCACTGGAAATAAATATTTAAGTAAATAAGTGTAAATAAATAATCCTGATATTAGTGAATATAAACAAAGATTTTTAAACAATTAACTGGTTTCGTTACAATGACATCCATTGTGTCCCGAAACCAGTGGTGTCCATAAATTCCCGATTAGTTTATATATACAGTATTCAGGCGCGTAAGTACCATAAATTCACAACAATTCTTCACTGTAGTTAGTCGGCCGTGCCTGATACACTCATTCCGCTTTAATTTGGATTAGGCTGACACGTGTTTAAGCGGACGTTGATCAGTGCAGATGTTGTAGTTGCAGTGAGATATTGGAAGAATATCAGGTCTGTATCTTTTTTTAGGTACAAAACAGACGTGCATTAAAATGGACGATTAGTGATGTACCAGTTTCTTTACAGAACAGTCTGCCAAAAAGAACAGATGAAAGCAAAACTACATGAAATTGAAAATACACCTTATTTGGCTAGGTGTCCAGTACGAGACGTAAATTTTAAATAAATCCCAAGGTCATATTATCTCAAAGCACGGGTAGTAATTCTTAAATTTTGTAAAGGAATTGATGAACGAAGAAAGAGCGATAACGTTTGGTATACACCGTTTTTAGAGTTTTTAGAAAAATATGAATTTATGTAAGTACAGTAATAAATAACCACACATTGACTAACGCGAAATTCCTACCATAATTGTCGAGAAAACGTTTAACTTCTTAAATCTAATTCTAGAAAGTATTGCAATAAATATTCTTCTGTTTAATCTTTAAGGTATACGCATTCTGTATACAAAGTTATTGAGAATTCCTCTATATATTGTTTCCAAAAGTAAAAAATACGCATACAATTTGAATTAAGTTTAAATATCGACAGCTAGAGATTTTAATGCTGCCTTAGGTTCTTTGTATAACTATGAAAAACTTTTTGGATTCACGTATGGGTACTGTATGTTTTAGATTTAATATTTCTAATTGAAGAAACTTGACAAAGTCAAAAGAAGATACTTAAAGAAATCTCGAATAGCACCTTCAAAATCGTTTCGCTTGCTATTAAGGGAAGTTGAAATTAAATAAAATGCTCTGCGTGACTATCAAGTTTTGCATACAATTATGATTAAAATGTCCGATGAATGTTGCTGCCAAACGCTATTCAATATAAGAGTAGGAAACTTCAATACCTCAAGCTAGTAGACAAGCCTGGCGGTGTGTGACAAGTTTTAAGTTGGCTTGTGCAGTCAATTGATTGTGGGCTGTTTAATAGGTGTGTTTTAAAGTGTCTCATAAATCACGAATAGCCAACAACGCATAACACGAAATTTTATTTCACCCGCAGATTTAAGATACATCTTAAGTTTATGCATTTGTTAATTCTGTTAATTAAAAAAAATATGGATACGTTTTATTTTTGTACATTTTAAGCTTTGTATATTAATTTTAGGGAAAACTTTGGTTTAAGTTATGTTGTATCTACAAATTTTAGTACTTTTTATTTGATGTTCGTTATTTAAAAACATGCATATCCAATCTCGCTACCATTATTTGTCGTTTAATTAACGTAATTTCGCTAAATCATGCCATTTCAGTGTCATTTTAAAATAAGATTCAGTTCTGTAAACCGCAAAATTTATGGGGGATAAATAGTTTTTTCTTACTACTGTTACCTTTGGAGTGATAAAAACCATTTCATCTATGAGGATAGTCTCAAAGGAACTCCATCGTCATGTTAAGCTTAACTCTATCTAACACTGTGCTTGTGGTACTGACTGAATGGGCGTTCATGTCACCTGCAACTATTTTCCGATGTTTCTACATCGCACCTTCACCGAGGGCCATCGACAATTTTTATTCGACTGCCTGCAACTATAATCTTTCATTTTATAATTATTTTAAGACATTAGGTTCCATAAGCGTCACATAACATGTTTACTTTTGTTATTGTCCTGGAATCTCGTGCATAAGATAGTTTACACCAATAACTGCCTAAGATCAGCACTTTGTCGTTAAAAAATTTATTTAAATGACGTAAATCTATAATTTAAATTCATTAATTTTCTTTTAAAAACAATTGCATTTGAGTAAAATTCCTGCCTCGTATTTTATGATTTTAACCTAAAATATTTAAGTTACGCCTTTATATCTCAATTAAGCTTTAATTGCATTAATATTTAACGAATTTTGTAACTTGGTGTGAATAGTAAAGCATCTCATTACATTGATTCATTATTTCGTAAATATTTGGAAGTTTATAACTTGAAATGCATTTTGTTGGTTACCTTTGGATATATTTTTTGGAATAGTTCAACGTTCAGGGTAACATCTAACTGTACAAGGATTTTCTTAAGAAACTACGTCGTACTTTTGTCAATTTCATTCTGAGAGCAGAAGTAAACACACCGAGCTTTCAACAAATGCGGTCGCGTTTCTGAAAATTTGTGTTCTTACGATTCTATAACATAGGCCCCTTCTGTTTACAATGGTGGGCCGGTTATAGTATATCTCCCATTGGTGGTGCTAGACGGTGCATAAAATCCTTTTATGTTCTTATGTGTTTGATGGCACTGAGACTCTGAAGAGTGATATAATACGCGAAATCAGTAACGACGAGAGAAGTGCAATTCTCTCAATTCCAAAAGTGGTTGACGAAAGCCACAACGGTGAAGAAACGAATAGGCCAATACGCATAGGAAAAGCAAATATAAAGATAGTCCCAGCCAAACTGACGGAATCACGATGACTAAGATAGATGAAGCTAAAGACTATTCATCTTTCGAACAAGAGGCCATACAAACCAACAGTCCTGTCGACAACGACGGCTTCGCCCTGCAAAAGGGCAGGAAAAGAAAGTAAACGAAGCAGATTGCTCATGAAACTGCAGCTAAAGTTCCAGATAGCCACCAGGACGACGCTATAAACATCGAAATTCCCAAAAAAGGCATAAAAATTGCGAGATGGAGGTGGCAGAATATCTGCGCCGCCTCAGTATTAAAAGTGAAAAAACCAAAAATGTATTTATTGGTATAAAAATCAGTTTAGATAGTAAAAACGACCACGCCAAGGTTGTAAAGCATGTAAAAACAAAGATCTACCCTTTCACACTCACCATTTTAACAAGGAGATACCGTTGCGGGTGGTCATTCGTGACCTCCCAACAAATTAACAACGAAGTCATCAAGGCAGACCTCGTTAGGAAAGGGTTCTCTGAGCAAAAAAATGCCGATGCCTCTCAACTATGTGGAGGTAGAGGAAACACCCGAGGACAAAGCGATATTCAGCATCAAGGCCACGTTATGGTTGTGCGTGAACGTGGAATCGCCGCGCAGAACCAAAAGAGCCATTCAGTGTCGCCGGTGCCAATAGTTCAGACTCACACAAAGTCGATATAGCGCACAACCAAAGTGCTGAAGTGCGGGGCGAGCACGTCACGGACGAGTGCGTGAAGCAACGTGAAGATCCATCGAAGTAGGAGAATTGCTAAGATATGCTCACGGCCAACATCAAGGAGTGTCCAAACCGGTCAAAACTAAAAGTTTATCAAGGTACCAGTCTTCCTAGAAATCTTTAGTCTCGCAAAGCTTCTCGAAACAGGGCAACTTATTCAGACGATGAAATCATGTAAGACTTTGCAGAAGGAGCTACAAAGCTAATTCAAGTGTTACCAAAACTATAACGCGTCTTGCGTGACTAGGAAGCAAAACACACCACCACCATCACTAGGAAGCCATAAATATGGCACAAATATTTCTCCCAAATCAAAAACATTTACAGTTAAACGAAGATAAAAAGAGACAATCTTGGTACTCCATTCAATTAATTAAAGTATCGCAATCGTTACTTTGAGATTATTAATATTAGATCATACAATCAATTATTTAGCACAATTAAACCAGTGTTCCACCTACTCATAGGTTAGCCTAACTACTGACTATCCTACTCAAGTTAAATGATCTTTTGTCAATTTATTTTCCCACGACCACATACGAAAGTTATTTTCTCACAACAATTAAGTAGCCTGGAAAGATATCAATGTCGCATAGTGTGCATTATAACACCGCATGTGTATATAATATTTTTTCAGAATTATACTGACAAACTGCGGCGGGTGGATTTTTTGTTTAAAAGCTATCGGTTAATTTGTCATACTTGAAAAGAGTTTAATTATTGTAAGTTTTTCAACTAATAAAATAGATTCTGAGGTAGGCATAATTTATAGTCATGAAAAAATAAAGTACAGAACTCGTTGGAAAATGACATACATCGTTGTTACACGAGGCGTCAGTCGAGTGCGCAGTTGCTATCTCGTATGATATATGTCATTTTCCATCCACGTTATGTAATAAACTATTTCCCACGACCACATATGGAAGTCATTGTTTTCAAGAAATTAAGAAGCCTGGAAAGATATCAATATCGCATGAAGTTTGTTATAATAATGCACGTGTTTGTTATGAATCTTTTTATAATCCTGCTGACAAATTACCAGTGGCTTTTTATTTAAAAGCTGTCACATAATTTGTCATACTTCAAAGAGTTTTAATTGTTGTAATTAGAAAATAGAAAATATGGATAGAAATGGGAATAACAATGATAGTGTGTGTTTCATTATGGAATGCACTCCACCAGAAAGGTATAATTTCGCACCCAACTAAACGCCTCGTGCAACAATTGCCACCTCGTATGATATAATGCCGTTTTCCACATTCGTTATAATTATATAATATACTATATATAATACTATATATAATACTATATATAATACTATATATAATACTATACTAATACTATATATAATATAATATACTATTACTCATATTGCACTTTGTATATTAGTAATTACTTACTGAACCACGTACAGGGCGTTTGAATTCTCGACGCACATTAATGAAATTTAACAGCTTTGCTATGATTTAATAAAACTATTGATTTGATTAAGCCATTTACCTCAACCTATCCATTAAACCTTAGAACGCTAAAATACAAAATTATCTTAAAACTAAGCAAACAGAATGAAATAATTAAAAACGCTTCTTTATGTTGTTCAAATAAAATTAACGCTAGTAAATTAAGTGGAAAGGTCAGAATATGTCAAGCCTCTACTGTTCACTCTATCTATGGAAATATGGATATAACAATACATGGAAATCCCATTTCTTTATATGTAATCCTGGCTTCCTTAAATTACATTCAACCAACTTCTGCTTTCTCTTACAATATTACATTAAAGATTAACCAACAAGAAGGAACAGAAATCTTAATTACAGATTAGTTGCCATTATTAATATATACCACTTTAAAAATTGTATATTAATTAATGATTACTTGTCTCTTTTTTAATTTAAACATAATGTATAAGATTCATACTTTGATTATTTTCGTATTCATTAAACAAAGAAGGGCGTGCATTCAGTATGCTATAGATTCAAAAAAGGATTATTTTAAGTGGGCGCTTATTATTTAACTTGGCATTTTAAATAACTAAATAATGAAAGGGCAAACGAAAATTAAATGGTGATTTTCTTGCAATTATTAAGTAAACCCTGAGAAGAGAAAGTTCTACAGGCTAAATCGGTCCATTAAATGAATAAGTTTAAACTGCATGTAATAGCGTAAATATTTAAATACAATTTTTACAATTGACTGAAGGAATTAAATTTTAAAATGGTTAATAATAAAAGAAAGCGGTTACTGAACTTTAAAATATCACGAAAAAATTAAAACACAACGTGTTCACAAACTCTTACCACAAAAGAAGATTGCAAATTCTATAACTCTTTTTATGTAGATTTGACATAAATCAGTTTATCCAAAAATTTTCCTAAGCGAACTAGAGTTCTTTAACATCGGTTTAATTCAAACATCTTCAAAACGGTTCTCGTTTAAGTGATAACATTCAGTACATTCATTTAGTGCAATATACCCAATCCTATGCCGTGAATAAGCTTTTTAATTGCAGTCATAAGCGGCTCGTTTGTAAGGGGTATTGCACATTTTTATTCAAAATGTCTCTTTCAAAATTTCGCAATTTTAACATAACATTAACAATTTCGATTCTTTTGTAAAAAACAATACTCTTATCTGAAGTTCCTATGACGCACGTTTTCGAAAAAAATCGATTTGAACTTTTCATATATTAATGCATACGCTTCCATTGACTGACAAATTCATTTCTAATTGTGAAAGATGGATATGGAAGATAAACAAACTAACAATTGTATTAATGTCAAACAAGTATTGTTAGCTGTAAGTTCTGCGCATGTCTCTTACAGATAGATACAGAGGATCAACATTTTACAAAGAAAATTTTATCGATGGACGAGGCACGTTTACGCGAAATGGAATCACGAATTTTCAAAATATTCGTATTTGGGCCGAAGAAGAACCCCATGCAATCCAGAGAAACAATTTTCACCAAACATTTTCCGCGAATGTGTGGGCAGGAATTGTGAATGGCATACTTGTTGGACCACGCAATTTACCGGAACGTTTAACGCGTGATTTGCATTTGGAATCTTTACAAGAAAACCTCCCTGTGGTATTAGATGAGCTACCATTAAACATCCGACAGGACATGTGACTTTTACAGGATGGGATACCTGTCCATTTTCGTCGAAAAGTATATGAGTTTTTGGACTATACTTTTCCAAATTAGTGGGTTGATTGGAATGGGCCAATTCCGTGGCCAGACTGCCTATTTTAATGAGTAAAATACATAGTTAAAATTATATTATCACCCTGTATGTTAGGGATAAAAATAAACTATTCTAGGAACAAATAAATTAATAGCATCTCATATTTATAATCTGCTATAGATATACTGTGTGCCCCAGAGGTATGGAATATTGGTTGTGCAGGTTTAACCAGACGTTGTATTAAAAAATGTTTCAAATAAAAGTTGCTTAACAAAATATTCCACGTATTTTGGCGTAAAACTAAACATTTCACGATGACGTCATTTAGAGTTATGAAGTCATCAATACTTTTTTAAATGGAACTCCCTGTATATTATTAGTTTATTACATTAGTCTAAGTAATTCCTTTTAAAACAGTCTAAGATTTAAACGGTGTCAAGTTAACATTTTTCGAGATATTTGAATGTTAATTAATAAATTGAAATACCGAGAAAGATACTAATTTTTTATTACTTAAAAACAGTAACTTGTAGAAAACAGAACATCTAACGTAGTAAATGTTCGAAATGTAGTTCATTACCAGAGAGACAATGACCCAATCGGTCAGAAAAGACACGAACTGAATTTCTTCAGGTGTCGGGCAATATCTGTGCTATTCCAACTCATGTCCGTTGTTCTAATTCTGCTAGACTATTACGGCGGTTTCTGTAAAATTTATTTTTTAAGGTGGCCCCTTAAAAAACCGCAAGGCGTCAGGTCGGGAGATCGTGGTGGCCATTCCACAAAACCTCTTCGACCTATCCAACGAGTAGCAAACAGTTCGTTTAAGTACCTACGTACATTTAATTGAAAGTGAGGGCTATACAAGACGGAATTATTTGTTCTAGCAGCAATTGTAAATACCGATCACCAGTAAGATTTCCAGGAATAAAAAGGGAACCAACAATGTATCCACCACAAGTTCCTGCCCAAAAGTTCAGTTTATGGGGTGTTTGCGTGTGAGTTTCCATAATACAATGAGGGTTGCTAGCGGACTAGTACCAACAATTGTACCTATTCACTCTTCCGTTTAGATAAAAAGTGACTTCATCAGAAAAAACAATTTCATTCACAAAGTTTGGGTAATTGTTAATTCGTTCCATCATGTATTCGCAAAATTCAACACGTCTATCACAATCATCTTCGGATAACTCTTGCAGTAAAATGGGTTTATAAGGATGCTGTTTTTCCTTTTTTAAAATGCAATGTATGGAACCTTTACTTACATCGTGATTTAAATCTAATTAACGAGTCCATGAGTACGGGTTTTCAACCAGTTCTATTAACACATTTAGCTTCTTATCATTGTTTGACGCATCATTAGATCGACCAATTTTAGGAACATCTCTAACATATCGGTTTCTCTAAATCGCTTTAGAGTCTTCCTGTTGTGTTCTCCTTCGTTATCCATAACTAATCATCATTAAAATGATAATTCCTTTTTTTGTTAGATGTACCATTTTACACTAACAATTACTACTACAAACTTGTGATAGTTTACTAGTTTTTATTGAAAACAATGAAAACAATTTCCATAGCATCCTAAGCTCATCAACATTTTTCCAATTAACACTCAAATAATCACGAAGACTATTAGCTTTACACCATTTAAACCTTATACCATTTCAAAAGGTATTACTTAGACTAATGCCAAAAACTAATAATATACAGGGTGTTCCATTTAAAAAAAGTATTGATGACATTATAACTCCAAATCGCATCATCATGAAATGTTTAGTTTTACGCCAAAATGCGTGAAATATTTGTTAAGCAGCTTTTATCTGAAACATTTTTAATACAATGTCCGGTTAAACCTGTAAAACCATTATTACGCACCTTGGGGCACACGGTATAAGACTTTCGATACCAGTAGCAATACTATTTAGAAGATTTCAGCGCCTAAAAGTGCTCGGGTCTGTTTGTAATGTTTTGAAAAAACTGGGCTAGTTCAAATATGATGACTCTAGTAGATTATACAGTATCACTCATCGTATTCGTGTTAAGGGAATCCCTTTAGCGAGCAGGTGTGTCACATTATCAATTATCATATAAAGCAGCAGGCCTACACGTTTGATTGTCACTATTTTCACTACGAATACGAGCGAAAGAAACTTTCTGAGAAATGAAAAAATTATGTAACGTTAGTTAGTGGTTGAGAAACTGCACCATGAGGTATCATAGACAAATAAATAATGTACAGAAACTTTTTAATAATTTTTGACAAGTCTTGTTAACTTTATAAAAAATTGTAAGTATTTTTTAATTATTTTAAACTTAATTATATTTATTATCCTTCTTTTATATAAAGTCTTGACCTGATTATGTAGAATTTAATCTACGAAACCGGTCGTAATCAAAAAGAAATTTATTTGAGAAAAAAAAAAATAATATATATTCAACAAACTCAAATTGGGAAATTAAATTCATTAATATTTTAATATTAGTTTCCCCTATTTTATATTCTAAATAAATTGCAAAGATATTTAAAAAATCTAAACTTACTAAAACATTAATCTTAGAAGTAGAACCAGGGGATCACTAATTGTTTTTAATTAGTTTATTTACCTTGAAAATCCACTTCCAGGAATTCCTTGAAAAACCGCTTCAGGGGTTCCGTACTTTGACAGGTCAAAATCCGAGGACAGATCAAAGTCCAATGCCATATACGGTGCAGGGACAGAAAAAAGATAAATTTTTCATCTTGCCAAGGCTAGATAACAACCCAAAGACCGATAAAAAAAATTGTAACGTTTGGATATAAAAATAAATTTTCCTACATGTGTTGTAGTTAAACATTAACTAGTTATGTATCATCCTTTTTAGAATATGCCTTATTTGAATAAATAATTCGAACCTATATTTGGATATTATTAATTGGAGAATTCAAGAAACATATAGGTAAACATTCAAATGTTGTTTGTATTCATACTTACTTAAAATTATAAACGCTACCCCACTTTAGGCTAAACGTGTATGAAATTATATTAATTATATGTGTAGAATAAATGATTTCTAAAATAAACCTACTTTATTACGTTAGAAATTATTTACTTTTGTATTCTTCGGTAATCAGGTTAACAGCCTAACAAATAACTATATTAAAAATGTTTACAGGTTTAAAACCAACAAAGTAATTACAGGAAATTATACCTGCATATTTAGTTTGAGATTTAATTAAAATGACTCAACGTAAACAACTATTTATCAATAATTTCCTCAAATTTAAACCCAATAAAAGTAATTACAAGAAATTGTATCTTTTAAATGAATAATAAGCACAGTTAGAACTTTCGTTTGAATTACGTAAACTTAGAAATAGCCGATAGTTGTAAAATTTGTTTTCAAGGTATGCAATATATGTATATTCAACATTAATTAGAAATGTTATCCATCAATTTCTACACTGTCTAATTTTAAAACTCATATACCTATAAAATTAAAAATCTGGTGTGATACAACACAAAACTTTTTCTTACGTATGTAGATATGCAAATAATGAACACAAACGATTAAATATTATTTATGTTTATTTTGGGAATGATACTTGTAACCGTCACTCATCCAAGTTACTGGACACGCGAAAAGCTGCTTAACTTCAGAGATTTCCTTTGATAACTTTCTTTAACGCATTTTTTCAGAGAAACCATTAAATTCACGTAAAAGGGCATTAAAGACATAAAAACTGTAGAAAGTTTTAAAAAAATTATTGTAGCTGTTTTCGAGAAAATCATTAAAAAAATCTCAAAAATAAAGAGGTACTTCTGGTCATTCGATTTTAAATAAGGTCTTGCCGTTTTATGAACGAAACATAGGAAATCTAAATATAAAATTGTTTAGTTTTTGAGATATGTTATTCACAATAAATATTTTAATTACCTCCGGTTACTCTATTTACGAAAATTTATTAGAAAAACCGGTCAGTTCATATAAAATGGAATTAAGTAGCTAAGAAATATTCCAAGTTTAAATCGTTAGAGTCGATTTCAAGAAAATCTCAAAAAACGAAAAATTGGTACAATATCTAAAAATGACAGAAATGAAGTGGTACTTCCGGTTGTTCGATTTTAACCAAATTTTTAATTTTGCATGGAAAGGTAGTTATGGCCTCAAGTATATATTTTCATTTAGCTAGGACTTTTAGTTTTATAGTTATTTTATTCAAAGTTAATGGTAAAAGTACTTCCGGTTATTTGCTTTACGGAAAATATTCTAAGAAACCGCATAGATGATATGAAAATGTATTAAATCATTAAGAAATGTGATAAGTTTAAAAACGACTTCGAGAATATCGCCAGAAACCAAAAAGTGGCAAGAGTAAAGTGGTATTTCAAGTTATTCGATTCTAGCTCAATTGTTACAGTCGAGTGCTCGGATATATACAAACTTCAATATAACATTTTGTTTATCCACAACTTTTCGTTTTTGAGATATCGTGTTCATAGGTAAACAAATAATCCTATTTTCAAAATCATAATTTTCGGACTCCGAGGACCCGAAAACGGGCATTTTCGCTAAAATTTTGACATCAAAAATTTTGGACGACAATAATACTTTTTCTTTTACCTATATTTCATATCGGTTAAGAGAAAATAAAAATCTGGTATGAGACCATACACGACACCCTCTTACCCATTTTAAATTAAATTTGAAGTTATTCACATTAGTTACTTCCCTATACATTTACACTGAACACTCTAAAATTAATTTAAAAACATAAATAATCCATCCAACTATAATTTCTCATATATATGTACCAAGACTTTTATAATTAAACTTTAAGCTAATTTAAAACAAAAATAATATATCAATTTAAATAAAAAATAATTAGGTATGTAAACAATGCACACAAATCATCAAAATATTAATTTATATTTTACTTTGGGAACGATAATGTCAATGTCCACCCATCCAATTAACTTGTCACGCGAAACACTGCTTAACTCCTGAGATTTTCTTCGATAACTCACTTCAACGAATTTTTTCAGAGAAACCGATTAGTTGGCGTAAAAGAGCATGATAGGCATAAGAAACGTGGTTAGTTTCAAAAAAATCTTTGTAACCATTTTTGAGAAAATCGCAAAAAATCTTAAACTCTCTAGAATAAAGTGGCACTTCTGGTCATTTAATTTAAAAAAAATTCTTACTAGGACGTGCCAGGAAGGTAGTAAACTTAAATATAAAGTTTCACTTTTCTACTACGTTTAGTTTTCGAGCTACATTGGCCACACACGTACACATGTAGAACAATTTCTAAAATACTATTTTTCTTACTCATGGGACCTGAAACGTGTATTTTCGCTAAAAACTGGACATCGAAAATTTAGACTGAAAACAACTTTATACTATATTATTGTATATAGGTAAGAGGAAGTAAAAATCCGCGTCGATTTTATCAAATACGTTGTAATCAAAAAAATACCACAAATGAAATGTTAGATTTCCTAACATTATTGAAAACCATAGAACAAATTAGTTAAATTTCCTAAATACCGGATGATTTTAAATGTTTTATTTAAATTATTGATTTCACTGATTGTATAAAAACTGCAGTACGATTTAGATGTAATATAAAGTGTGATTTAGTGTGTATTTGGTTTCTTACAGCAAGATAGACCAAGATAAGAAAGCTATTTTTGGTTATTTTAGGTAGAATTTTATTCTATATCTTTTAATATTATGTTTGTTTATACAGGGTGTTCCGGTGAAGCGTGGTAAACTAAAATTATTTTCGTTTAAATGGAACATCCTGCATATTACTCCTTTTTTTTTTATTGGCCTTTACTAACTATTCAAACGCTATAAGGTTATTACTTATGCATTTTTCCGTGTTATCCAACTTTTTTTCGTTTTCGGAAACATCTTTAGTATGTTATTTCTTAAAAAGAAATTGAGATGAAGCGGTTAAATTTGATAGATCCTTTTTAGAGATGATCGTCTTTGTCCCGCTACAATTACTTTGCTTAAAATTAATTACAGTATGAAAAACAGTTTACAAACGCAAATTAAATTTTAAATTTTTAAATGGAACACCCTGTAGATTTCATTACTATAACAAAGGTTATAAAATATGATTTTATTTGATATAACATTATGAGGGTATCATCTTGTTAATTTAGAAGAAATGCACACAAAAGCAATGAAATGTTAAATTTATGACAATTTATTGTTGATTGTTTTATTAAAACAGGAACAATGAATAATCAAGCGAATGAACAAACAAATGAAAAACGAAAAAAGTAGGTAAGCTATGGGGACTTCATAACAGCTGAACTGTTACAGAATCCCCATAGCTTTCAAACGGGAATAAATGTTACAAAATCCCTATAGTTTTCAGACGGGTAAAAGCCGATGTATAAAAACTCTGCGCGTGTTTTGGCGATTTTAAGCTTAGAGCGAATAAGTTAACGGCTTTTTGGCATAAAAAATAGTCTGGGTTATTTAATATAATGGATGGATAGTTAAAATTTATGGCTGGGCGAGTTGATTTATGATGCGACGTGTAAACATAAAACAAATAGATATTTAAAATCGCAAGGTGGTCAGTTGTAAAAAATTTTGAAGTTGTTAAAGGTATTTGGAGTTTTAATTTTTAATTTAAATGAACATTGACACCTGGCGGGTCTATGCCTCCGTGGATATTGATATGAATCCTATCTGTAATCGTAAAACAAATAGATATTTTAACTGGAGGCGATGAATGGTCAGTTGTAGAAAAAAATTGATTTATTTGTATATACGCAAGTGTTTTAATGACCACGTGCGCGACGAGAATGGGTGAGATGTAAAGTAGACTGCGCGGTGTTGTTTCATTAAAGAGTTAGATCACGGGCAGAGTTGTTGTTGCTGCTGAGTTGGTGTTAGAGTAAAAAGTTATAAAAATAAAAATCGTAAATTTAAAATTGTAACTTGAATAAAGTTTCAAAAGTTTTATGAAATGGAATCTGGCGGTAAACGAAAGCGAAGTTCTTTGGTAGCTTCTACAGAAGGAAAAGAAGAAGAAAGTGTGGACTATTGTGGTTGCTACGAGGACGTTAAAATTGAAAATTTGTTGCAAACAAAGAATAAAACTCAAGATGTGGACACTTTAGAAGAATTCTTGTTTGGGCATTCAAGTGAATATCCGCCGCTAACAACTGAAGAATTAAGCAAACGAAGCACGTTTATTTCTTTGAACCCGAAAGATAGAAAAATATCTGAAAACCACCTTCCGAGTTCGCCAATGCAACCCAGCGATGACGAGATGAACTAATTTGATATAATTGACCGCAGACTAATGTAAATGCGCACCAATGCTGCTATAAAACGGCTAATTAATTCAAACCGTTATATTTTAACTGGTGGTGAGTGGGATGGTTATGTTATTATGCATCAAAAATAAATCGAAGCTGTACTTTGCGTGTTTTATGACTTAGAGCCGGTAATGCGTTTTGGTTGCGCTACCTGCGGAGAGAAATCGACTATTGCAATTTCGAGTAATGAGTTGCGGTTGCTCCTTAGTCATGAAATGTACATAGGCGCGGTGTTAAACAAACAGTTTGCAACAATGGGAGATCTTAACTGTGAAAATGTTTCTATTCAGGGCTACACGATTAACTTCGACGATAATACGTTTTTATTTATAGGAGTGAACGGAATAAAAATCACTAATATGCTTGATTGCGGTAATTCGGGCGTTAAACAATTGGAAATGAAGTTAATCGTTGGAGAATGCCGAGAATTGTTCGAATTGAATAGGCTAATAAGATACAAACTTAAACTGCTCAGGAAAGTGCAACTAACTGCTTACGTATATTCAAAGATATTTAATAAATCCATTTGTTTCGCGTAACTGTACTGAAGTTGTCGCTTACAATGCCGGATCAAGGGAAATATCACCGCCTGTTAATAATTTAAGCGCTTTAGTGCACCCGTTTCTACAATTTACCTGTAAATTTATCGAATACAGCGATCCTACGCTGTAAAATGTAACATTATTACAATTTGTCAGCTTTTACGAGGACTATTATTTTAAAATTTTTAATAACAATATTCGTAACGATGTAAAAATTAGATTTTAGAATGTAAAATCTAGTGTGAGACGACTTTATCTTACACATTTTAAA
This sequence comes from Phrixothrix hirtus, assembly GCA_024586415.1. NCBI lineage: Eukaryota > Metazoa > Arthropoda > Insecta > Coleoptera > Phengodidae > Phrixothrix > Phrixothrix hirtus. The sequence continues at coordinate 21,339 of JAHWXV010178459.1, forward strand.
TTTAATTTGAATTTATTAACGTTAGTGACTTTTCTATACACCTAATTGTAAACCTTAAAATTAATTTAAAAGCATAAATAATTCATCCATTTATAATTTAAAGCAAAAATAATGCATAGATTTAAATAAAAAGTAATTAAGTACGTAAATAATTCACACAAATCATTAAAATATTAATTTATTTTTATTTTGAGAACATAATTGGAACGGTCACCCGTCCAAGTTACTCGCCAGAAAAAACGTTGCTTAACTCTAGAGATTTTTCTCAATAACTCACTTCAACGAATTTTCTCAGAGAAACCAATTAGTTCATATAA
>JAHWXV010178475.1:0-10348 GCA_024586415.1 Phrixothrix hirtus
TTTTAAGTATATAACATTTTTTAAGATTCAAATCAAAGCAAGTTGAGCTTAAAAATAAATATTTAAAATAACTTTCTGCTTAACCGTTAGTTTAAGAAAATATAAATTTATCTTATTGCGCATCTTTGATTATAACCGACCTCACTACCATGAAGTTTAAAACCACATTGACTCACCCTTTTGCATACATATAACTGAAAATGTCACAAAATAGGGAGTTTTTACCCATTTTAAATACCGGTTACTGTTTTCTTGTTATATGGTAATTCAATTGGGATGCCAAGTACTAGTGTGATGCCGACAATTGATTCCTTTACCTTAGTTTTAAATTAACTAAGATAACTTTTACAATTTATGCAGTTATTGATATCAATTTCCTGAGAAACATTTTTACTAGGTACCAACTGTAGTAATTGGTTGTAGAAAGATAGCTTCCATTTTTATTTTTTACTATCTCTTACCTATATGAAATATAGTATAGAGAAAGTATTGTTTTCGTCCAAAATTTTCGATATTGAAAGTTTATTGGAAATACACGTTTTTGGGACCCCGGAGTCCGAACATCATGTTTTTAAAAATTGGTCTGTGTGTGAACAGGATATCTCAAAAAGGAAAAGTCGTAGATAAACAAAATTTTATATTTGAGTTTGTATCCATCCAAATACGTGACTGCAACAATTTCACTAAAATCCAATAGCCAGAAGTGCCACTTTACTCTCGTCATTTTTTAGTTTTTTGAGATTTTCTTGAAATCGACTGTAACGATTACTTAGAAAATTTTCCGTAAATCAAGTAACCGGAAGTACTTTCACTGTTAACTCTGAATAAAATAACTATGAAACTAAAAGCCCTAGCCAAGTGAAACTTTATATTTGAGGTCATAATCGCCTTCTTCTGCAAAATCCAAAATTTGGTTAAAATCGAAGAACCAGAAGTACCACTTTATTTCTGTCATTTTTAGATATTTTCCTAATTCTTAATTATCACGGTTTTCTTAAAATCGGCTGTAACAGTTTTTATTAAACTGGGTATATTTAATTTAGTTTTATATTAACAAAGGAGTTTCTCTAATAAATGTTTGAAAATTGAGTAACCAGATGTATTTGGCATATTAATTGTGAACCACATCTCAAAAAGTAATCATCATATGGAAATCAAAAACTATATTTAAGTTCTCTATCTTTTGTATATGAGACGACAGGAATTTAGTTAAAATAGAATGACCAGAAGTGCCACTTTATTCTTATGATCTTTAAGTTTTTTGCAATTTACTCGAAAACAGTTATAATAATTTTTTTGAAACTAGTTACAATTCTCATGTCTTTAATGCCCTTTTACGTGAACTTAGAGGTTTTTCTGAAAAAATGCGTTGAAATGAGTTGTCAAAGAAAATTTCTGGAGTTAAGCGGGGTTTTGCATGTCCATAACTTAGATGGGTTACCGTTACAAGTATCGTTCCCAAAATAAATGTAAATATTATTTTCATCATGTATGTAAGAGAAAGTCGTGTGTTGTCTCACACCAGATTTTTTTACTTGCATTGACAACTTATTGACAATAATGGATTGGATTGGACTGGAGAGCATAGATGAAAGTAATGTTAACAAATTAATGGCATATGTAAGCGGCCACACACATTACAGAGACAGTACTTGCCGACTGGCAATGATGAATTCAAATTTATTTGATATATTCAAGCTTATTTTATCGTCTAGTTTAACATGAATATTTTTTGATCTAATCATAATGAATTGCAAGACATTAATTTGTGATGTCTTCTGTCAAATCAATTTTAGGACATTTCGCATCCATCACATAGTGGGGTTCTTGATAAAAATGCAGATGGACTTTCCAAGAATATCAAAATTTCACTTTTTGTTTTATTTTAACTTCAAATTTATTTATAGGTAAAATTTTTCAAAATTTTAATTTTATTTTGCCAACAATTCTTAAAGAATTATCTCAAGTTTTAGGATATCAGCAGTTAACGTCATCACCAGCATGCTCCACACCAAGGTCGTAAATCAAGACCAACATCAGTTTTGTCGGATTATACTCTTTAAGGTTTTGAAGAATTGCAACTATACAAGGTGTTTTTAAAATCCACTGACAAATGTTTGGAAAATATTGAAAATGTCCACTGTTTGAGAACTGCCGGAAGATGTGTATACAAATGATATGTCTAGATGACATTTCAATTTCAAGAAGAAATAACATGTTGTTCAATAATATCAAATAACTGCAGCTGTATTTGTTTGTTTGTGTAAAACTAACATATCTCAATACACAATGACCTACAATTTTAGTCATTCATATTTTATGGAGACAAAAATTGAACATTTAATATTTATTTAAATACATACAATTATAATAAATAATAAATGAATTTATAACTATCGCTAATTTGATTAATAACGTTGGGAAGACCAATTCGTTTATTATTTATTAAATATGAACCCAAATTCGTTTAAACACAACTTCAATTATACTAAAGACCATATTGTAATTTTTATAACTACCAGTTATTTTGATAATTTATTTTTCGGACCATTTCAATTTTTAGTATGCATAAAAAACTAAAGGATTTTTTATTGTTATAGAATTCTTTTATTATTATGTGATGATTTTAAATTGCACTGAATGTAAGTCTTATAAATACAAAATCGAACAGCATTTGCTCCATGTATTATTTCAAAATTAAAGAATATTTTCCCTAACCTTTCTCAACTTGAAATTTGGGATAAAATTAGTACAATGAGAACTGAGGAACTTACCTTTTTTACAAGAGGTGTTCACTGGCAATACACGGTTGTGCTTTATGACAATGATTATTGCGTAAGGAGGAGAATTTTAGGAGAATCGTGAATTGTACATGTGTCATAACGCATTTGTTCTGTTAATAGATTCAACATAAACTAATTTTTTCATGTCCCCATAAATAAAAATCACAGGAATTTAAATCTAATGTTCAACTAAAACTAAATGTAATTAAATTAATAAACACAAAAAACTAAAAATTATGTCACTTCTGTAACAAAAAATATATATTATTGTTCAAAAGCGTGTGATAAAATACAACAATCCTATAATTTAACATACAGTGTTTGTAAGTGGATGCAAAGCTATAAATGAAATTAATATCCTCGATTTATTTATTTTACTGTTTTAGAATGACATAACAAAACTGTGTCACATGTTTATAATTTATTTTACTAAAATGACATGCTCAGTTATTCGATATTGCAGTGGTTTTCAATCAGTTCTGCAGCTTTATTGTAAAAGCGTATTTCTTTGAAACGTTAAGGAATTTTTTAAAAGAATTTTTTTCGCTTGGTTTAGAGCTATCCCCGTGTATGTGGTCCAAGTTTATTCGTGTATTTTAAAATCACCCTGTATAAGATCGTTTCAAAAAATCCATCAATTATGATGCGTTTTATAAAAATCTCATATAATTAAGGATTTTGAATAAATGTTTTGTAATTATTAAAAAAATGTAATTACCTTAAATAAATAATAAGTCTTCCTGTATGTGATATAGGCCTTGTTCATACAGTTTGTTTAAGTAATCCATGTTCTACCTTCGTTAACAACAATCATTTATTGGCATTCTTATGTATTTAAAATCTTTTGGGGATATAAATTTCTGTTGATATGGAACTTCTTTTCGAATATTTATTTCATGCATCCAAACTGCATGTTTGTTTCATAAAATACAAAATTTGTGCACATTTTTATATAGAAATAAATTGGATATTGACATTTTATTGTAGTATACCATAACTCAATAACAAAATTGTAACCAAAAGTTTATGCATATTACATAATTTATGTTCAATTCTGTTAAATGTGTGGCTGTTGTGAGCACAACTCTCTAGTATCCGCTATGATATCTTCTCTATCACCACTTTATTGTCTGGCTATACACTTATGTCATTTCAAATTTAAACATTTAAAAATAGAAATTTAATACATTTAATTAATTATTTTTAATTACAGATGCAAATAAAATATTGTATAATACATGTTAAAAAGAATTTTATTTTACTTAAAGAGTTATTAAGTATGTGATAGCAGTAGCTGTTACACAATTATGACAGAAAATAGTAGGAGACTGAACTACATCACCCTTAGTGTACTGATGAAGTTCTGAGTTTAAGGATCTTGATTTATGATGTAGTACATTCACTAATCTTTGGTTGTGTTCAGCTGTAGTCTACAGTTGACTAAGGGTCAAACTATTTAAACATCGATTAGTTTAATTGTCTAATTACTACTGCATCAATGATTGTGATTAACAATCATTTTCGAGAAAATAATTATGCAATAAATAAACCTACAATTAAAATGTTAGGTGAAATACGCTAAAGATTTTGGGGATTCTCCATTTTAGCAACTGCAAATAGGCTGAATAAAATGCTGCATGTAATAAACATAGTTTGATGAAACTTCTGAAGTCCTTAGTCACAAAATAACTAGGTAACATTAAAACCCCCGATACACTAAAAGTTTAATGATTATTTATTTAAATCACCATTTATATAAATGACTTTCTATTCTTAGCTGACTCACATGCTGTAGTATTTAAGGTATAATCACAGTACATATCCTAAGAAAATTGTAGTTTCACTCAAGGCATAGTTGTGGTCAACATAAAATTGACTCGTGGGCTACAAAAATGTAGACCTCAGTAATCATAACTTGGAAATTGTCACATGCTTTGTTCAGGTTAACTTATAAAATTTTAATGTTCGTGGGCTAGTGTGCGAAGTACATACTAGCATAGGGAAATTGTATGGAGTGAAACTGCTGGTCCCTTAGGATATATGTATACTGTAACAAAATTAGAAATAATAAGAAACTCAATGGAACATTCTGGAATAATTTAGAAGGTTCCTTATAATTAAGATAGATGATGTAAACACAAATTACTCATTACTGTAACCGATAGCTTTCAATTAAATCCAAGGTCAGCAATGAGTCATGGAATTGCAATTTATTACATCATTATTATGACTAATTTTATTCTAGAGTTCTTTTTTACTGTTTTGGAATTTATCCTTTCTATATAAATAGCAGATTAAATTCCCTTAATTTTAGTTTTAATTAGAATCTCGCCCTATTAGATACTGTTGTATATAAATAGAAATATAAACATTTGTTGTTAGTGTATTGTGAAATATATATGTGTGAATAAATAATATTATTATTAGTGAATATAAATGAAGATTTTAAACAATTAACTAGTTTCATTACAATACTTTGATATAAGTTTACACAGTAAATGACCTTGACATACAAAAACTAACAATTTTTGGTTTTGACAACAGTTTTATTTAATGCATTATTATAATAAAAATGGACGTAACTTGGAAGTTTGATATGTATTTAAAGTTGATACATTTTATTAAGATAATTAAGGTGTCGTAATTAGCAGAATAGTGACTTATCAAATCCTCAGCTGATTGTAATGCCGCCAAAAGTACATTCATAGCCCCTACAATTGAAAACTGAAAGCAATGTTTACAGATACCAAACAATTACATTCCTTAAAATTTCATTGTAACTTTAATCACCATAAAGTTTAAATGACCACTAAGAATAATAATAATAAATTTATTAGACCACCTTTTATACATATATATGTATACAGGGTGTCCGCGATGTAAAAAGCATTATTTAACACATGTGTACCCAAGCCCTTTGTGAACATAAATCTGTAGTAATTTTTAATTTAACGTAAAACAAATTTTTCGTAAATTTTCACGTAAAAAGCTATCATGTAATATCCTTTACCATGAAACGTATTTAAAATCATAAATGATTATTTTGTTGACAAAATATCATGTTACCTTCGCTATTAGAGTATTTTTTCGAGTCAAGGTCACCAGCTACTAAACTGTTGACAAACAGCACTTATTCAAAATAGTGCCTGAACATGAATACTAGTTTAGCTATTCAACTGTTGATTGCACCCTTTAATGAACATAATCAGCATAAGAAGAATGTAATATTTTAATTTTATCAATAAATATTTACTTTACCTGCTAGTCCAATCTTAATAAATAGTAAATAAAGTCGTTTTCATTAGGGTTTTTATGGCAATATTAAGCGCTGTTGTCAGCTATATAATAAAACACAAAAGGATATTATATACCTTTAATGTTATAGTTTATGGATTATAGATTACTTATAATAGGTAGCCTTCACGATCAAATGTGTTGGTTTTTAAAGCTTTAATAAAAACATTAAGATTAAATTTGCTGAATTAATCTTACTAATGTATTTAAAAGTTATGCAGTTTTAAACTCCATGTCATTAATAAGCAAATAAATCCTTTTGAATTGAAATACAATGTTTGATGTAAGGTATACTATTTATTTATATTAACAATATAATTATTTTAATTATCTTTTCGATTATATACCAAAACCGTTCTATTTCCACTTATGTATTTCCCTAAAAAATTTTTATAATTCTGATGATTGTATAGTCGAAACATTAAAACAAAGGAGAAAGAATATACAAATTTGCAAAAAAAAACTATAAACTAAAACATTAAAGGTATATAATATCCTTATGTGTTTTATTATATAGCTCACAATAGTGCTTGATATCGCCATAAAAACCCTAATGAAAACGACTTTATTTAATATTATATTTAAATTGGCAGAAGAAAATTACATTTTTATTAAATTAATAAGTAGTAAAAGCAAACCCAGGTCACCATAAAAATTATATTCAAGTGTGGGTTATGAAATTGTGACTTCTTAATTTTAATGCTTACCTTTAAATGATTGATAAATCTCTAAATAGAAATGTAACAGTTCAAATATCTACACTTTAATGAAAGACTGAAATAACATTAAAATAATCTTGGTTTATTTGTAGTAAAATGGTTAACAGTTGTTTGATTACAAAAATAATAATTAGTAATATTAGAGAAGTTAAGGGATATTAATATTATCTACTCACATGGCCATTGTAAGCACAAAGAGTAATTAATATTAACTATCAAATGTTATTAAAATATAATTAATTAAATCTTGATTTAATTGATACAACTTTCTAAAATGGAGATACTTGCTCAAATGCAGTTTAGTTATATATCAGTTAAGCAAAGTGAACTCAATTTTTAAATCATCATCAAATTCAGAAACTTGTTGAAGATTACATATTCATCTGCTGTCTATGATACCTAATCAGTAGGAATGACATTGTGGAATGTTCTTTTTTTGCTAACCCACAGATTCAATTTACAGAAAGGAGTTTATTCAATAAAAGCCATTATTAATTACAACCAACTAGCATCTAGGTAATGTGTAAATGCAGCAAAATACTACCGCGCGTCTTTGTCCAATAATGGTAAATTTCTAAACTGTAGATTATTACGATCAGCTACTTATAAACAATTTAAAAAATAATCTCGTAGGTTCAATAAAATCCATAATTAGTGGTGTAAATTAAATTTCAATGGGATGAGTAAAAATCAAGTAAGAACTAAGAGCCTGAAAATAATATTAAATTTCAAAATTATAAACAAAAAATGGCAGAACATACTACAAATTATTACAAACGATGAAATTCAGATTAAACAACAATGTTTACAAATGATCACAACCTAAACATCCATACTTCCCTTTTGTAGGTGTTTTTACAGTTTTAGCTTCAAATTCAGTCTAACGAAAATATATTTCTAGAAAATCAGTGTAAAAATCAAGCACAGAAAATTGTTTTTATTTAAAGTCATCGTGCACTCACCTAAAAAATGAATACTATCGAAAGACATAAGTATGCAATAACAGAAAATAATGTACATGGTGTCACAGTTTCAATAATTTTTCTATAGTATCTCGATTATCATTAGAGATAGAATGTTACGGTTTTCGCAAAATTTAGCTACTTTTTTGAGAAAATTATCGTGGTGAAAACCGTTTTTCGATAACTACTGCTATTTCTGAAATATTACTGAAAACTGAAAAATTTCAGAGAACCAGGACTATTAATTACCGGAGTACCTTGTATTTTTAGAAAATATTTTTACTTAATTCAATAGATTTTGTCTGCTGAATCTGTTGGTGGTGTCAGTTTTTTGATAGGTGGTGCCACTTTCGAAATATAAACCCAAAGATTACTTTTTTAAATGGAAACCATAGTTGGCTATAGCTTCAAAAAATTGCTTGTTTCTTAAGGTTTTCAAAAATATATAACTTGCTATATTTTGTTTTATTAATAAAAAAATTATAATGATTTTCTAAATCAAAATCATAATATGTTACAAATACTGTTCAAACTGTGTTCCATTATATCACAAACATAGTACGCACCTCTTCCTTAAATTATCAATTGCATGTGATAAAATAAAGGCTTGTTTTGCAATTCCTCAATTGCATTTTGAGTAGCTATTAACAATTCTTCCCGATTATTGCATCTATTTTTATAAATTTTATTTTTTATATATCTCCACACAAAAAAATCTAAAACAGCAACATCAGGAGACCTTGCTGGTCATTTAATAGGCCCATTTGTCCCCATCCACTGATTAGGAAAGTGTTTGTTCAAATAATTTCTAATTTGAACTGCATTATGAGCAGGTGCACCATCTTGCTGATAATATATATTTCTCAAATTTGTAAGTGGGATATTGTCTGATAACTCTGGAAAACGTAATTCCAGTATTTCCATATACAGGCTGCTATTAAGAAGATTATTGAAAATATGAAAAGCTATCTTCCCTCCCAAGATAAAGCAAGCCACATTAAAACCGAAATAACCTTGTCATTGACCAAACTATAGTGGCATAAGTATTTTTAATTGGACCAATATCTACAATTGTTTTGGTTTAAAAGTCCATCACTAACAATTTGGCTTTCATCAGATCAAATGACGCTCCTTCCAAAATTCAGAATTTCATGTAGTTTATGTATACAAGAATGACATTCATCTTTCTTTGTCTCCGGGATATAAATCTTGTATTAACATTAAATTTATATGGAGTATATCTGTGCTTTTTTAAAACTCTCTGAACTTCATTTTTAACAATCCCTATGTTAACTTCAATTTCATGGCAAGAAATGTTATTCTTATTCTCCATCACAGCAAGAATTACAACTTCATTAGTTTCTTTATTTTATTTTGCATATGCTTTTGGTCATACTTGATCAAAGGAGCCAAAATTAACTAAATTAGTTTTTAACCTATTAAAAATTGTTTTATATGGTTTCTTCTTTCCGGAAATTTACAGAAATTACCCAACTAAATATGTAAAATAATTATGGTTAAAAATTAAATACCTATAAAAGTAGAGTTCGGAAGCCTGGTCTCCACTAAAATTACATTAGTAAAAAACTCCAATCATGTTGAGTTTTTCCCAATCGTCATATTTTTTATTGTTTGCCATTATCAACTCGATTGTAACTAACAATTTATTTATTGTTACTACATATAAGTGAATAAATAAGAATAGAACTTTTTAAATAGCCACTTTGCATTTGGATTATTCATAGTTTGACAGGTAACGATTATTGTTTAGGTGATTGTCAATGTTTTTCATGACCTACTATTTTACTAATATGACATTTTCTTACTAATTTCGAGAAAATCGTTATAATTTTATTATTAATAAAAAGAAATATAGCAAGTTACATATTTTTGAAAAGCTTAAGAAACAAGCAATTTTTTGAAGCCATGGTTTCCATTTAAAAAGTGAGCTTTGGTTTATATTTCGAAAGTGGCGCCACCTATCAAAAAACTGACACCACCAACAGATTCAGCAGACAAAATCTATTGGATTAAATATAAATATTTCCAAAAAAATACAGGGTACTTCAGTAATTAATAGTCCTGGTTTTCTGAAATTTTTCAGTTTTCAGTAATATTTCAGAAATGCCAATAGTTATCGAAAAACAGCTTTCACCGCGATGATTTTCTGAAAAAAGTAGCTAAGGTTCGTGAAAACTGCAACATTCTATCTCTAATGATAACCGAGATATTATAGAAAAACGTTGAACTTGAGACACCCGGTATAAGAGATTACATAAATGAAAATTTAAACATGATGTAAGTAAATAATTTTTAAATACAATTTGAAAGGATATAATATTAACAAAATTCATTTTTACATCATGTTCATTGTTTATCGATTTACTATATATATATATATATATATATATATATATATTATTTCAAGGGGTGATTGTTTGACGAATTTTAAGACAAAAAGTTCATATTGACAAGGGTCCGCAAATGCGTCGTTCTCAAAATACAAGGTGTTGAAATTTAATTTTTTATTTAGTTTTCTTTAAATATTTTTGGACAGAGATGTAATAATCTGATGAAATTTGGCACTATT
>JAHWXV010178521.1:0-14148 GCA_024586415.1 Phrixothrix hirtus
GTCACCTTTTCCAATTTCATACTTCCATTCAGATTCTTCTGACAACATTCTCTTCTCTAGGTTTTGTACATATTCCTCTCTCACATTCTCCTCCTGCAATATTTCCACTTTCACTCATTTTAGAAGCTGTATTAATTTTATTTTAATTTATTTTAGTTAGTTTAAAAAAACACGTACCTAACATTTAATAATTGACTAATTATAATTAGTCAATTATAATTAGTCAATTTACACAAAAATAAAATTTCAATATTTGTCTGTGATTTTGATACACACCTATGCATTAAATATAGTTTTAGATATTTTTTCTTATGTGTTTGTTCCGTTTAAATTCAAAAAATACTAAAGCAATATTGATGAAACGTGCACAGCTTATAAATTACATTGCGGGTACCGAATTAGTTTTGTTTCATCTCGATATCTTAATCTGTTCCGAAGTTACAACATAAAATTTCCTGAGAAAAACGCATTCATCATCAAATGGACTGTGCTCGGTCAAGTCTGATAGAAGCGAGCGAGGTACCATGGCCGTTGCATGGTACTTTGTAGTGCGGCGACAATAAAGTCGTGAGCGATCATTAGTAATTAACAATTTTGCTAAAATGTTGCTAGTGTTTCTTTATACTGCGTGTTTTTAATACTTACAATAATGTAATTGCTGTAGATAGGAAATACGCGGCGTATTCAGGGCCTAAGAACTGATTGCGCATAAAATACGCGCAGAGCACGCGATCCTAATGGAGTCACTTATAGTTGATTACTCTGAATCCCTTGTGCATCACCTGTGCGGATTTTATTGTTCAACGACGGTGATTTGCTTTACTGTGTCAAACTAAAATTGACATTTAAATCGAAAATCCCGCCGACTCTGATGTGCGATCGGTAATACATTTTTAAATGCAAAAAATATTTCGGTTGCGGAAGTTTACCGACAACTCGTAGAAGTGTATGGCGGGAATATCATTTGTGAGGGAAATGTGAGAAAATGTAGGACAGATGTGCTTGGTTGCCCGCCATTGGTGACAATTGATTTGTTAAACAAAGTGAAATTGTGGACGACAGAAGATTGGCAATTTCTGAATTGCAAGAACGGATTCCAACAGTGCCTCGGCTTTTAATGCACGAAATCATAAGCAAACATCTTCGTTACAAAAACTGTGTCAGATACTCAAATAGTTGACAGAAAATCACAAGCAAAAACGCACGGGAGCTGCCTTAAAGTTTGTTGATCGTTATCAACATGAAGGTGATAAATTTCTTGATCACATTATTAATTTTGATGAAACGTGGATTGCTTACATCACACCTAAAAGCAAGCAGCAGTCTTTACAACGGCGGCATACAGGTTCTCTAAAACAAAAATAGACGCTATCGGCTCGGAAAATCATGAGCACAGTTTTTTGGACCGTAAAGGCAACAAGGTACTACCATAAATGCAAAATAGTATTGCGAAACTCTACAAAAACTGCGTTGAGCAATTCAAAACTGACGACGCGGCTTACTGATTGCTGGAGTTGTTCTCTTGCGCTATATAGGCTGCATCAAAAATTTTAGTTTATATTCTTTGCCTCAACTTCTATGATAATAATTTTCCTAAATCGAAAATTTAAATTATTACACCGTGATACTGATTATGGGTAATTTCAGAACTTCCGCAAATTTTTTTCCTCATATGCTTTTGATCAAAATATTACTAATTTGATGTACTTCTTAGCTTAACGATTAAAATGTTTCTAAGCAAAAGTTGGTAATTTTTCTTTAGCTTTCTGCTAAATGCTAGGAAGCAAGACAAAATCGCCATAATATTTGAAGCCACGAAAACAAAGGCCAATATAGAAAATTAAAGGCTAATAAAGCCAGTTTTGTTTCTGAAAAAATCTTTTTTTTTATCTAAAACTTTTTGCACTAATTTTTTTAACATTCTTCCACAGCGGTATCCATTTTACAATTTAGCACTAATTTGTCATATTGCCACAATCTCGGCTACCACATTTCAGTTTATTCAATATTTTAGTAGTACTTTTACTTTATTTATTATTAAAACACTTGATCTTTAGGAAATTAATACCGAGAACATACAAAAATAAACTGTTTTGCTAATATACAGAGTGATTCAGGAGGAAAGAGAACTATTTCGCGAGATGACCGTACGAGTTATCTTAAAGAAAAAAGTTTAGATCGACCAGGTTATTATTCTTAATAATTTCAGAGATACTGCTGTATGAATTTTATTTTAACAAATAAAACCTATTTTATATACATTCATAACAAATGCTCAAAACTAGAACCGTGAACGGCAATATATCTGTTCTTTGAGATTGCGTGTCGTTCGTTTGAATGCAACTTTTGGTTCTTGTTTAATAAGAGAAGCATGATCAGGTACTTAAGTACTCGGCCTGTTGCGTAAACTTCGTTTTTTAATCTTCCCCGTAAGGAATAATCCAAGGAAATTAAGTTCGAAGGTCTTAGATGGACCCCCACGGTCAATAGAACGTCCTCGGAAAACTTGGTTAAAGTATTTAAGCACTATACAAGCACAAGCACTTAATTACAAATTTCGTGTGCGTAACAAGACGGAAAACTATGTAGCTCATGAATTAAATCACACAGTTTTACAAAACTCACCATAAGCAAAGGTAGGCAATGCTTTTGCATCTACTTCGATTTGTACATACCAATTCTAAACAAACCTAATATATATGGAGGGGGAGAAGCAACTGACCTCAACCCGAATTCGCCTTTATGCCTAACTTATACAATACAAGGAACATCGAAAAGTAAAGCTAAATTCTTTTTTCTATGATTATTTGGTTTGTAGCCCTGGGTTCACCGTTATTAACAATAATGTTAAAGTGTTGTCTTGTGTTCAATGGTGGTTTGTTTTTTTGTTTCTTCAGGACTTTGGAATGTGGAAATACCCTTCGCCCTCTTGGATTAGAACTGTCATATGGTCATTTCGCCATGCCTACTGAAATTTTGACAAATCTGGAGGGATTCCACCGCCAGTAGGGATTTTTAACGTGCCAAACATGACATTGACGCGGGACCTACGAATTTACTTCCTTATCCAAGAAGAAGGTATGCTTTTTAAATTTTTTTCCGCTGAAGAATTTACCGACCTGGATCAAGTTTGAACTCACGTCCCTTGGATGCCTATGCAAACGTACTAACCACTACAGCACCCAGGGAAGGCATTTAAGCGCAACATAACCACAATGGGAAGAAATTCCCTAGTGCTGATAGTCGATTGTGTGTGTCGCCAAAGAAATATCCTCCAGAGGTTCATGCAATTAACTTACAGCATTTGTAGTATCTGTTGCTTATTAGACAATTTTTAATTTAACACGTCCAATCGAGCTAGTATTAATGATACCGCACCGCAAATTTACTGCAAAACGATGTTGAAAGGAAGTTACCACAGTTGAATGTGGATTTTATTTAGTACTAACTGTTGATTATAGTTGTTAAGGTTTCCTTATTACTGAATAACATCTATAGTATTAATTGCCGTTCACCGCGTATCTATTGATAAATTTCGAGTCTGCAGCACTTTCCTCATGTTGGACATGTTATGAGTGATAGAGATGTAAGCTAAAACGATTTAATGTCTGTGTAGCAGCGATATGCAAACTAATTCGTCGTGTACCCTTAGTAGTATTTCCTCGCTTATGATGATATACGAGCGCTGACAAGTACACTGTTATTAAATAAATGATTGATAGTTATGGTTAGGAGTTCTTTCGCTAGAAAATCTGCTGCGATATTCTGTAATGGCAGCAATAACACCTTTATCGCAAAAATCGTACACATACGCCATGGTGACATATTCAACATGTGCAACGAATGAAATCATTTCAGCGTTTTGGTGAAATAACTACACACGATCACGCTCCGTTGTTAACTGAATCGAGCAGGAATATTTTCGTGCGTGCCGGTCCCGACTGGTGTAGTGGTTAGCATGTTTGGTCTCTACACCCAAGGGACGCAAGTTTAAGCCCGATCGAGAATGGTAAATTTTTAGGCGAAGAAAAATATAAAAAACATGCCTTCTTTTTGGATAAGGAAATAAAATCATAGGTTCCGTGTCAATGTGATGTTTGGCACGTTAAAAATCCCTATTGGCAGTGGAACTTCTCCAGATTCGGCAAAATTCTAGTAGACATGGCGAAATGACTATATAACAGTTCTAGCCCAAGAGGGACATGGAAAATTCCACATCCCGAATCCTCAGCCACAAAAACAAACAAATAAAAATGTTCGTGCGTTAATTATCGGAAAATGGAGGTAAAAGGAAAAAAGAGCACATAGATTATTGAAGGATAATGATTTTGTTGGTATAAATATTTTTCGTTAAAATGGCCCATAACGTGTCTCTCAAAATATTTCCCTTCCCTCCTGGCTCATCCTGCCGAGGTACCTTTTTGAATGTTTTAAACAAAATTATCAAACTTATGTATCTTCCAATTTTTCTATGAATGTACCTGCAAACTATTTTTATTTTTGCTAATGGTTTTCGTAACACTTTTCTTTTCTTATTCATTATTACCAGGACTAGCAACCTGGGCATTATCTCCAAAATATCTAGAGTTCGGTGTTATAGAATTTGTACTTGTAGGTATTAAGTATATTTCCAAAATTGAGGAGTTCCTCTAAGAGGCGTTTTTTTGAAAATATCGGGATCATTCAATACTTTGTTACCGAAGACGTTCAGGAATGTTTTGAATCCTTCAAGAAACGCCGGAAAAAGTTTAGAATTTATGGGATATATCTGATTAATAAAAATTTGAGGTCAAAATTCTCAACACAAAAGTGCTAAAGCTCTTATACATAACCATAGCGAAATTCCTTGAATTCCAAACAAACCTTACCTTTATGGGGATTGACCCTATTACTTTATAAAATAAACGTAAAGAAAAGTAAAAAGTTGATGGATCAAGAAACGCTTTTTAATTTCATTTGGAATATTTCAAGAATGTGGAAAGGATTAATAGGCCACGAAGACTTTATAGCAGAAATAAGTCAGTAATTCAGAGCAGTGATTATTGATTGATTCCTGAAGTATTTACTTAAGTGAACACCAGTTTCGCAATTATACCGTCATGCAATCAATTTAACCTCAGTATGACTCTATCTGAACAAATGTTGACAGGTATAATATAATTACATTTTATCATACAATTTAAATAGGAGCTGTTGGTGTTGAATTTGATTGCATGATGGTATAACTGTGAAAACAAGAACTCATTAAACAACCTTGTGGTTACGACGCCAAGTTCAGGCGAACTATAAAGCATTACTTGTATAGGTTACATTAGACGACATTATTATCTAAATATTTTAATAATAGTGCCTAAAAACTTGTTTTATTAAAAGCATTCTACAATTATTTTTCATTAAAACTCAAAAATTACATTCAATCATATTTTCCATCTTCGTGCCTGATTTGAAAGTTGTATAAATGGAACTCCACGAATTGTATTTATACAATTTCATTATGTTCAAACTTCAGTTACATCGTATACTTTTTAAAATTTTCCAAAAATTGTTGCACGTTTTTGGCGTAAAATGGAACATCGTATATTGAAGTAAAAGACAAAAACGATATTTAAGGTTTAAGAAACATTGTTGCTTGTGACCTAATTGACATGACGAAGTTGGCTTTATTTTTGCCTGTTCCATTTTTATTTCAATTTTAGTTTAGTTATTTAAATTTTATTTCGTACGTGATTTATAGTATGGTAGTTTTATTACCAAATTTGAACTGTCTGAAGTATTGCGCTAATTACTAGTAATCTTTTGCAACTGCGCAAAGTGGAGCTGACGCATATTGAAACGTAGATGGAGTTATATTTTCATAAATCGACGTATATATTTTAAGTAACTACTTTTAACTTCCATAAGAATTACGTTTTATAATTTTATTTCTTTGCCAAAATTATGAAGCTCACGGTGCAGTGTAATATTCGTACAGAATGATGCTGTTTAAATACTTTACCAAACAAAGCAATCATTAAATTGATGGTTTCAGCGTTCATTCCTTGGTAGAACGTGTTTATTTACACTGTACAATGTCCATATTTCCTGAAATGACATTTGTTTAGGCATATCCGTTATCTTTTGGATTAATACTTGTGATTTATAGCATCATTTTTCCATATATAAAGTTTTAGAGTTGGTTCTATTCCATTATGGCTGAAGGGCCATACGACGTAAGACGCATGGTTTGAAATTGTCAGCAACTCTGATTATATCATTACAATAGAAGAGCGCTAAGTGGTTTCTACCTGTGAGTCCAATTTCTTCTTCTTATCTTATCTTCAACTATATACATCTGCAATATATAGGATATTCGTAACGCTATTATGGGAAATAAGAGAAATAATTAAATATGGTACAGAACGGTATTACATGTGATGATAATGATTATACGTGCGCAAAGTTGTCTTTTTCTTAATAATTTCAGAGGTGCCTCAGGTGTGTGTCCGTGACCACATTCGTTTGAGTTCTTGTGAGGCGCAACAAGTCACGTATATTCATTGTGATTCGCGAACAAACATTGTGTTGATGACCAAACATTGAATATTCATAATGAACATGTATTTATGAGCGGGGGTGTTTGCTCACAAATTTCAAAACCGTTAATGCACATTAAATTAGAACAATTTAATACACACCAATACCATAAAGATTTTATATAAACGTAATTCGTCATAATTAATATACAAATTTATCTAAAAACTTTAAGAATATAACAAAAATGCAATCTTAAGCTAAGCGCTAAGGCAGACGGAACATTTTTGATACCATAGAAATTTCTGTAAGTTACATCTTTGACTGGTAAGTTTATTGTAATAAAATAAGAAATATCCAAACAAGTAAGAACTAGAAAATGTAAAATATCATGTTCGGCAGACGAAAAATTTATGTGTGAAACTTTTCATAAATAGTCTTGTTAAAATCCTACAAGGCGATTTGAAACAATATTTTACTTATTGGCGTTCAAAGTGGAATCAAAAAGGACGAAATAGTAAAAAATACCAAGCACTCCTTAAATATTGCTTTTTAATAATAACTAAAAGTGTCAAAAAATAATAAGTAGCTGCTTGAACGAGACGAGGCCGTCGGACGATTTCAGACTAGAAAACAACCAATTAAAAATAAATAAAGCAATGCCTAACGAATAGAACTTCGTCAATATCCAGGTTGTTTACTTAGGAAAATAATACGACTGCAAAGTCAGGGACCTCATTCAACATAAAGAGAGAAACAAAGCTTTCCTCAAATATGCTACTACGTGATAAATTAAAGACGTTACAAGAATTAAATAAATGTTTATATTTTAATTTTAATTACCCCTTAATTTTTTTATAACATACATTTGTAAATCAATAATTAATCTGCATCACAATTGAATTATTTTTTCATTACGTTTAAAATCTTTTATTTTATTTACGTATATACGTTTTTATTTGAATTTTCACTACAATAAATTATTATTTTTTAATTGAATTTTGTTATTCTATATCTGTCAATCAAAGAACTTGTGCCAAACAAAGTAGGCAGTCCTATAAAGAGTAGCTAATTAAAAGTAGAAAGATCCTAATAATTGAAGTGTCCAGTGGCCGCTTAAAATCTAATTTTGTCGTCGCCTGAAAATCAAATTATTAATCGTTATCAATCCAATAAGCGATCGCGGAAAAGACGCACATTTTTCTATCGTAATGTGATGCAAAGTCTCATCTCCATGTTTTGTAAAACTGACAGCTTGCTCGAATTACAGGACAGAATGCTTTACAGTCTATGAAAATTGCTCAGATGACTAACAGCAGACTTACTTCTCAAAGATTATAGTCTAGAAGGTTCTAAAGTCGAACTTGGACAATATGCCGTTAGAAGGTGTTTGTAGCCCATCGATTGTAACCGGCGGATCAAGAGCTCCGCGTAGACTACTTCCTGAACGAGGAGTATGAGGGCCTTTTTAATTATGCCCTTTACACAAAAGAGGCATAATTTCACCTCTCTGGGTATGTGATTGAGTGAAAAATCTTCATGAATTTGAAGATATCTCTTTGCGCGTTGTTCGTTTGGTAACGTTAGCTTGATCTTTACGATGTTTAGGTGTAGAGTAAATCACTTGAGAGGCGATTGCTTTTAAAAGATCACGTACTGTGAGGAACTACAAGTAATTTTTACAATGAACTCGAAAGTCCACTGATATTTAAGTAGCTTGTATAAGTTACTCTATTTTTGAATGTGAATTAATCCTTTAGGTGAATACCTGTTGTTAGGGAGAATTTACAAGAATTCACAATAAATATTAGAAGTTCACACAAATGAGTTTTATTACAAATAGATATGCAATTTTTGTAATTTATAAATTGACAAGAGAATTACGAACTTAATTTTATTTGTTAAGCCCTAAGAGATAATTAGAATATTTAGGTTTATTTCAAGTTTTATAAATGTAGTTTGTAAAAGAAACCACAGTCAGATAAATGAACGCTTGTCTAGTTTTTATTGGTAGACTTTTTTCTAACGCTCATAAATGCATGTTCATTTCGAGTTTGGTTAGCGTTCATATATCTTATGTAAATAAACTTCTTGCTTACAATTATGTTAGGTAACCCAGTGAATACTTTTATTTAAGTTATTTAAAAACTACAACAAAGATTAATTTATTTTAATGTGTTACCCCTTTTTAACATTAAACAGAATGCTAACCTTGTTAAGATGTGCCTTCTTCGCTTGTTATCACAACTCGAAGATAACTTTGAACCTACAGCTTTGGATAGCGGTCCCGTAGTATACCTTCGGATTTTTGAATTGTATTGGGTACAACCCAAATGCTGACTCGAACATTATTTAGAATCTCGGTGGACTTGCCATCTGGGAAATTTTCTATTATCCGGCTTTGGGTGGTCTTTCATCATTCTGGTCTTGCCAGTTGAATGAACAGCGATTGTTATCTTGACACGCACTGGCTAAGCAGTATGTTGCACATGAAGTTCACGCAACTCATGGCACAAGACAAGCGAAAATTGTTCCACGTCAGGCTTATATCGTCATTGGAGCTTCCCGGGATTTTTCTTGCTGGCTAATGATATGTAAGCATGTTTTGAATTTTTACCCAAACGGATCATGCCGAAGTTCGTTTGTTTAAACTTTCTCGTTGCTAGTGGACGTGATCCTTTGCCTGTGGTCAATTACATTTTTTGTGGAAACTGTCTTCATATATCTTTTAAATGGTTATTGTTTCCTATTTAATGCTTTTATTGCTACAGGGTTAGCTAGACGTTAAATTATAAGAGGTTTACCTTGATTCCCATAATACATTTTTAAATTACATGAACCTTTCTGTATATATAATGTTATTTATTTAAAATTAAATTATGATTTTGCGACTATTTAATTATTTTGGAGAGGTTTATGTAATTGTTTTAAATTACATGAACCTGTACATGTTCATAAAATTAATTACTTATGGTTAGATTAGGCTTTTATGAACAGCGTGTTCAGCAATAGCCAAATAGCGTATAGGGGCTAATTCCCAACAGTTAAATAAGAATTGATCATTATGATAGATACCTATATTTTCATACGGGTGCGCCATGAGACAGTTACCAATTTACACCGCAAAAATTGCATATCTCTTAGAGGGACGTGCAATACAAGAACCATAGAAAATGCTGCAAAAATATCTATGTTTAGCGTACTTTCTCTAGAGCCCACTAACTTAGGACCTAATGTTGACGTTCCATCAAAATTTGACATTCCACCTTCAGAAGTCAGTTTTCTTTAGTAACGGGAAGATGCAATGTAAGAAAAAAAATTCAATATGTGGAAAGCACCTTCTAAAAAAGAACCATATCAAATACCGAAGAAATACAACGTTTCACATACTTTTGCTAAAACCACATTTATTAGAAACGAAGCGTTGATATTTCGTCAAAACTTGACAGTGCGTCTTCTGTGTTGTTTTCCTTCAAAAAGAAGATAATAGATATAACCAAAACGCCTTCTAAAAAATGACCGTGTCATATGTTGACGAAATGCCAACATTTTGCATACTTTGGCTAGAAGCACAGTAATAATGGACAAAATGTTGACCTTTCATAAAACTTTACAGATCATCTATGTATGAAAGCTTTCCTTTAGTAAGGAGACAGGTGTAATATCAGAATAAATCGATGTAAGAGAAGGATCATATTAAGCGTTGAAAAAATATTAACAGTTAGAGTCACAGTAACTGTGGGCCAAACATTAATATTAAGTCAAAGCTTGACTGTCTATTTCAGAAGATGACTAGTAAGGAGGCAGGTTGTAATATAAGACGGTTATTGATGTATGAAAAACACCTTTCAGAAAAGGGCCACATTCATTACTGAAGAAATGCAACGTTTAACGCGCTTTTGCTAAAATCACATTAATTGGGTACGTCTTCTGATGTTGTCTTCCTTCAAGAAGAAGAACGCCGATATAAGAAAAACGACTTCCAGAAAATGACCGGGTCATATGTTTACGAAATGTCAACATTTCGCTTATTTGTTGATGTTTCAGAAAAACTTCACAGTTCACTGTTAGATGTAAGTTTTCCTTCAATTAGGAGACAGTTGTAATATAAGAATAAGTCGATGTAAGAAAAGGACCATATTAACCGATGGGAACTTTTGCTAGAAACACAGTAGTCCTTTAGTAAGGAGGCAGGTTGCAATATAAGAAGAAAGTTGGTGTATGAAAAATGCCTTTGAGAAAGGATAATATTAAATACTGAAGAAATGCTACGTTTTGCGCATTTTTGCTAAAACCACATTCACGAAACGTTGATATTTTGTCAAAACTTGACTGTCCGTCATCTGAAGTTGTTTTCTTACGATAAGAAGAAAGCCGATATAATAAAAACGACTTGTATATTGAACAAATTTCAACATTTCGCTCACTGTCGCTTAAAGTACAGTAATCATGGATAAAACGCTGACATTTTATAAAAATTTGACAGTTCATCTTTAGATGATAGTTATGATTCAGTAAGGAGATAGGTGCAATTTAAAAATAACTCAATCTAAGGAAATTGAAGATATGTTAACAGTTCACATATTTTTGTAAGAAGCACAGCTGTTGTGAACGAAATATTAATATTTTGTCAAAACCTGACTACGTTTTCAGAAAACAGTTTTTCTACAGTAAGGAGACGAACTGCAATATAACAAGAAAGTCGATATAAGAAAAACAATTTCCAGTAAAGGACCGTGTTAAACGCTCAAAAAATGTCAACTTCTCGGGCGCCTTCATTAGAATCTCGGTTACTGTAGATGGAACTTTGGGATTTCGTCAAAACTGGGCAATCATGTTCTGGGGTTGCCTTTGTCCAGTAAGAAGGCAAGTGCAATATAAGAAGAAATCCCATGTAAGAAATAGAAAAGAGAAAAGCACTGTGAATAAAATGTTTACATTTCATCTAAATTAGATAGTCCTTCTTCAGAAGTAAGTTTTCTTCATAAAACAAATTTTTGAAAACACACGTAAGGCTTTGAGTAGTAGTGCTCTTTATGCGATATCCTGAATGATTGGTGTCATAAAACTTGATGCGGATCTTGTCATCATACCGAAAAACATTCTAGATCAACTGTCATGAATGAATTGCATATCAAAACAAATATTTCCGTGAGGGCTTTGAAAAGTTCACGGTCTAGAAATTTCTGGTAAGAGATACTGTCAATGTTCTGAGAAATGGATGTTGCTTCTGCTATACGTTACTTGCAGATAAGCCTTCATAACTGAGGAATGTTATGCCAATCAACTAGAGGCGAACAGGCAAAAACAGTTTTGATATTTTGGACCGACCAGATTTGTCTCTTTAACAATTTTTGTTTATTTACTAAAAAGGTTTTTTCACCTCTAAATGAAAATTAAGTGTAACTTCTGCTTTCTGAAATGCAACCCGCATACCTGCAATAATTATTGCAGAGGATTATGCGCTTTACAACTGATAAGGAAAAATAAATTTACAGGCATTTTCTAAAATAAAATCTAAAACTTGACGGTTTTGAAAGTGTCAAAATTGCCCTAAAGTAGTTTTCTGTTAATTAATCCTTGAAAGTGGAATACTAGGTCAAAATTGTTTTTATAATTTTTTAACACAGTTAGCGATTATATAGTTTAACATAGCTTGACTTTCCTTTTCATTCAGTTTTCTCAAGATGTTTATAAGAGTATTTCAATAAATGTAAACAATGATAGGCAACTTTGTACAATGAAACTGCTGGGTATGTCCTTTACGTTTGTTGCTTAAAACGAGGTCGTTTATTATTTTCTGGCCTACTCTGTATAAATAGTTATAAGTGCCACTATAATTTTATACTTACGTAAATATATTGATATTAAGTGAGAGATTAATTCTTTATTGGCTAGATCCTGCACTTAAGCTTGGTCTTACCAGAATAGGAAAGTGTTACCATCTGTCGTTAAATTGGCGAATGTGTATAAATGGTTTTATTTATTTTATAAGTTTTAGGAGAAATTTATAAAATCATTCTTGTTGACTTAGGAATTTCAAAGTACTACTTATGTGTGTATACAAATAAATATACATACATACATAATTGGTGTTCGTGTATGAGATACTAGAATGAGCGCAAGCTGTTATCACATCTTTAGTGCAATGTATCTATCTAGTTTCACATTCCAAACAATAACTATAAAATTTCCAATATCTATATAAGTAAGCGTATATGAGTATAATAGAGAAGAACCGCTATCGCTATCGAACACGTGGGTTACACGTTTTCAGCAGTTCAGCATTCCTATTAGGTAAGCTCCGTGTTGAAACAAACTACTCCGGGTCCAAAGATGCTGTGCCGTAGTAGCATAGTAAATGTGGCAACATGGCAGCAGACGACATGAAATATGGCGATGGCCGCGAGGAAGCCCATTCCTCCTGCTCTCCACCGTTGCACTCATCCTTTAGTTGATACTCTGTCTTGTTTTATCTCGTGCTTTGGTATTTTCTTTCTTTTACTTAAGCACCGTTGGATTCACGTGTATCCTGGTTTTATTGTCTTTGTCGCACCCATGTGTCTCAGATACAGATAATATGCAAATACTACAGCATCGCGCCACCGTCATCATTTATAGTAAGTTATTAGAGTGCGAGACTCGATGACAATATTGAGTTCGATGGACCGTATAGCTTTGATCTAGATATGTTATAACCGAATTTTAAATTAAATTTTAAATAGATTTTGAAATGTTTACCTTTATGAAATGCAAATTATTTAGTAACCTAGGAAACAAATTTGTTTATTTCATTTAAACTGTTTTTATGGTTTCATTATAAAGAACTACATAACTGTCGAATTTCGCTTTTACTTTTAAACTTTTTATCATTTAGGTGCTTTTAATATTTTATTAAAATTTGCATAAAAGGAATAATTAATGAAGTAATATACCTGACGCACTGATGACCTTATATTTTAATGCAATTTAGTTGTGCTTATTAAAAATAAATATATTTAAATGACATTATATGAAAAAAATATATTGAAAAAAATAGGCCCGTTTCCTCTATTTAAAAAAATTCTTTTAAATGATAAATTATCTAAGGAAGAAATTGGAAGTATTTATGTTCAATATAAAATTTAATTGTATAATTTCGCCCTCGATGGCTCAAAGGACATATGTTTAAACAGTACCGAAGTCGGTAATTTTTCAGCGGAGGAAAAATTTAAAAATGTACCTACTGAAATAATGAAGTAAAACCAGTGACGCGTGTCGAGCTGATTTTTGACACGAACAAAGTCCCTACAAGGGTCCACACATTTATTCGGTATAGCGAAATGACCAAAGCAAATCTCCACATTCCGAAGCCTCAGCCACAAAAACAAAAACATACAAATTTCTATATGTGGAATATGAGGTGCTACCCAGATGTTCCCAGAATTTTATTATAAAAAACAAACTATTCACTTTAAAAATTAATCGCATCAAAATAGATCGTAGTGATTGTGTAACTGCTGCACGTCCTGCGCTTTGTTCTGTGTCTTCCGTATTGTGTCAAATTTTCGCCCCATCAGTTTCAATTTAATCCTCGGAAAGAGGTAGAAGTCACAGGGGCTCGGTCAGATTAGTAGAGGGAGGGGGGGGGGGGGGGGG
>JAHWXV010178569.1:0-12990 GCA_024586415.1 Phrixothrix hirtus
CATTCAAAAAAAGGTTAATAACTATCATTTACCCAAACGTATAATTAATTAATTTTCATATATTGTATAGGGTGATACAAATTAAAAAGGCGTTTGACAGTACTGACTTTTGTATGTCCGTACTTTTGATATTTTTCTTATGCGGTGATTCCATTGAAATTACTAGTGACAAAACTGCTTTGATATTGTAAATTTTTATTCCTGTTCTCGAGTTGGGACCCTTTCTCTTCCTCTGAGCATTCTACCTACCGAGATAGCAGGCATTCCTTGTTTTCGTAGGTCTTCTAAGATTTTAGCGTCTTGGATCGTTTGTGGTTTGCCTCGAAGGACTACCCCTATTTTCTTTTCTTGATCTAATTGATAGGTATGATACGGAATCTTATTTGATGTCAGGGATTCACTGATACCTCATGCTCTGCCGTCGGTTGCACCCTGATTCCCAGCGAAATATTTATTGCACTGAGAAAAGTTAGTCTTTTACTTGCGAGGTTACTGTCATTGGCGATTTGTGTCCAATTGTTCTTGATTTTCTTTGTTGTCTTTGTGGTTTCTTAAGATTTGTCCTTGTTCAGGCTCGCTGGCAAAGAGCACTCATATCTATTTGTCACTTTCAACTTATAAGCGGGGATTTCGGATTCAGTTATATTGAATGATTTTGTCTTTCGGCATTGTGAAGCAATCTGAGACTAACGTCTTATTGGTCGGCACTGAGATTTCTTCCACCTCGGAAGGGGACTCCATCGGGAAAATTGGAGTTTTGGCTTTGGATATCGCACTTGAGCTATGCTAATGCCTTGGACTCTGTGTGCTATGAACTATCGCGTAATTAGTTTCCAAAAGTAGTGCTAAATATCTGATCGCGTTCGGCTGGCGCATCGCTATTGATCTCGCTACCATGGTTTCTTAGTGCGATACCAGCGTAAGCGCTTACAGCCACCATTGTAATGATCTTAACATCGTCTAAACTTTTTGGATTATATATCTTGAATGCAAGTGTCAAAGTAAAAATGAAGCAACCCGGATGTTTAAATTCGCGACTGGGTTCTCGGCAACCTAGAAGTTCTGGCAAAGTTGAAATCCTTTTAGCGTCTACGTTGACATCGCACCTACCTTTAGAACTATTTTTCTAAGTATAAATGGGGGTATCTTATATTTGTCACGATGTATAAGCCAGTGATGTGGAAATCTTGGAAAACCCAGAAAGATCCTGCTTAAAAAATAGCGATACACAATCTGCTTTTGAAATAATGCTTTGTAATATTGGTATGAAATCTTTTGAACTATTTGTTTTAAATACAAGCGGAATTAGGGGAAGGGGCTCTCAGCGACCTTTGTATTTGACAAAACCTGATCGTGAAGACCTGGAATGCCAATGACTCTAAAAATACATTAAGATGCGTTTTAAAATTATTTTACAGAAGGTGTTACGGAACCAGTGATGTAACCTTATTAAAATCGATATTGTTTCAAGGAACGTGCTGTTTACACAGTTTAAGCTTCGAGGATGCCTTGAAGCTCTGTGTGTTATTTGTTCAATATAAAAAAAGACGTGTTCGTTGCACTTTACACCTGGGGACTTTATGTTTACGTTTTTAATTAAAATAGTTACGAGGAAATTAACTTGAAGGAATTAGTCGAAACTTTTATTTGCTTAGGAATATAAAGACTAACCGACGAAAGAAACATTTTGAAGTAAATGTGTTTTCTGAAATAATTTTGCCGCAAATAAACTGTCAAATGCAGAATAGAATTGAACCACAAAAGCTTTTCCCGTTAGAAGACAATATGTTATTTCTCATTATACTTCATTAAGTAAGTTGACAACAAATTTATAAAATATTAATTTATCAAGCTTAATGTCGTCTTTAGGGTTTTAGAATGACAGTCTTATTTTCCTTCGTCAATTGGAGAATTTTATTTTTTGCCACGCAAAGTTCAGCGCTAGAAATTTGTAATTTCTCCCAAGTTGACATAGGCAGCCCCAGTGTTGGGTAGCAAAAAATGGCAAGCTTGTTTGAATGTAATTTCGAGTGAGAACGTTAAATTACTGTTAACATTCCGTGTAAAGTTTACTGTGCGGTTGACCAAAGGATAAGTAAGGAAGCGTCTTCCTTAACTTTTCCTTTCTTTTAATAAAATTAACATGACGGGCACAGGACTACGGAAAACACTAAAACATACATAAGCTTATAAACGAGCGGTAAACCTCGGACGTGACGTCATCGGCCTTTCCCGATTTTCATTTGAAAACACCCTGATTGCTGGCCCAACTCCTAAGGCAACTCGAGTACTTCAGAAAACTTGTGAAGAGAACTTGATTTTTGAAGAGAATATTGTTAAGGTATGCTAGAGCACTAAACGTATAATGTGTGCATTTGTGTGAGTTTTCACACTTTTATTGAATTTATACTTTTTTTATCGGTTTCGTTTTTAGGAGAAATATAAATATTTTTGTAATACATTTTAGTACTGAGATTAAAGATTAAGAAATTAATTTCAAGGCAATTTATATTTACATCGAATTTAGTCGGAAAGGGTATTTCGAGTAAAGACTTTTCCTTTATGTCATTGTCGTTGCAATCAAGTTCGAACTTTTGTGCTTTAAAGGCGCGATTTCCTCAAATTAAATTAGAAAGAAATCCTACAAGTTCCACCCGACGCGACGCGACACGACGCTTTGCATAATGCAGAAATAATTCAGATAATACTAAGCAAGTGCGAGTCGGATGGAAGCTGGCAGGCCGTTCTTGTCAAAGTCATTGAGCAAATTTCGTAGTGTATATATTAAAATTGGCTTGTCCTCATGAAAAGCCCGTCGTTTCATTTCCTTTTTGGATTTACTTGAATGAAAAGCGTTTTCCAATCATTGCACTGCTACCGTTGACTCTAAAATGTTTTCTGTCTTCGGGGCATAAGGGCTTTTTGTAAAAATCCTATAGGCACAAAAGTGCCTTTGCAGGATAAAGCGCACGTGCAGGACTATTATATCCAAATCTTTTTTAATTAAAATTTTATCTAAATGACATCAAATTTAATTTTGCAAAAAATTATCTTTCGCCATTGACTTGACATATTTTCAAATATTTACAAGTTGATAATTAAATATGGATTTTGAACAACAAGAAATATTGTAATTTTGTATATTAAAAATGTTATTCCCTTACAGTCAACATTTAATTTTTTCCTTGAGTAAATAACTTTTCCATCAAACAGAAAGGAAGTAAAAATTGAATATGCAGAGAATCAACTTTAAAAATTAATTACTTCTCGTTCAATTTCTACACAAATGGAAAAGATGTCAGGTCACGTATTGTCAAGTACCAGAAAAAAGCAGGAAAGTTGGCGCAAAATAAAAGTGAAATAATTTCTGTAGCTAATCCCTACGGGGTCTCTAGAGATCTTTGGTCCATCTCGGCGTTAGCTCTTAATTGAAAGGACATAAGGGTAAAGTTACTGTTTTGTTCAAGGTAGTACGTGATATCTGTGTGAAGCTAATCAAAGTTGGGGTTGGCAAATATATCTAACCTCAAAGTTTCCTGATAAAAATCAAACCGTTATTAAACTTGGCCTGGATCTAGATAGCTTTGCTACTTAAACTGTAGCTCGAATCTCCCCGATTTTCACGCAAATAATACGCGAACTTCGAATTCTCCTAATTTAACAACCGCAAAGAGGAAATTTTCTGCACGCCGTGTCGGTTTATTTTGATCCCTTTTAATTTAGTTTCCGAGTTTTAGCCCTATGTAAATTATAACTTGCTTATGTTAGATTAGATGCTAAATTTACGCAGTTGGCACCTTCCATAACCTTCTGGCGTCATATTTTGATTTATTTATCGTCTCGCATACATTCTTGATCTATAATATTTAAATAACAACTAATTTAAATTAATCTAAATTTGACCTTGTAAAACAATTGGAATCGTTATTAGTTCGCTTATCTTAATTGAACAAAATTTACAACTGATGTTAGAACAACAAAACTTTTATAAATGATATGACGTTGATTTTATGGAAAAGCTTCTTCGTAAAAGAAAAGTTAAATAAATGTACATAATTTACGATTTGTTTTTAAACTCATTTTTATTTATGGACTTTTATAAAATCCGCTTTTAATTGCGGAACTTCTGGTTCCTTTCTAGAAAACTAAAGCTGTCCTCCAAACAGGGGATGAATTGATTGGAGGGAAATTAATTATCGAATCCTTGTTAATACCGATGTGACAAGTAAATTGGGAGTCTGAGGATATTGAATATCTTTTAGGAAAAAATATAACATCTTGAGGTTTAAATTATGGAAATTGGAAACAGTTGCCCATTAATTATCGAATCAAATTATCCTTCTTCTTTTTTTATTTTCTTAACTCCGATCTTAAGTATAAATAAAAACAGTAGCAGCTACTAATAAAAATGTAAATTTAAAACATACAATTACGAAGAGTATATCCTTGTATAAGTCTATCTTTAATAAAATCCAAACAAGGCTTGTATAAAAATATTTTTCCTGCTTCCTTTTAGAGAGCAGTTTTAGAATGTAATTCATATGGAAAAACATTGCTATAACAACTGGCTGTTGCTGATTTAAATTGCAGAATAAAAGTATGCACCCTGTCATATTAAGTCTTTAAAATACAGCTTTTATTATAATAAATTCCATACATCCACTTTAGTTGCCTCTTTACGTATTTATAACTATTTGAGATTTACCTTCAATAATTTTGGAATCAAAAACCTAGTACTGGTATTTCTTTAATAAATAAGGAAGAGAGATAGCTTCAGAGAACCTCAGGAAACCGTTCGTAAACAGCTCGTTTTGTGTTGCAGAACCGTCTCAAGTGTACAATTTGATTACGTTACATGTTACGGTTCTGCTTGATTTGGCCTGGTTCGGCTCGGCCAAAGTTGTATAAATACACGTAAAAACAAAGTGCTGACTGGAATTGAACAAAAGGAAAACGGACAAAATGTAGCAAAAATATTGAAAGCAAAACAAAACGGTTGAGCAGACTTGGGCATAAGTTGTCTCTGGGCTAGAACAAACAAGATGGATAACCCCAAAGAAATCAGTAAGAGTAGTGGAAGATGATAAGATGACAAATGTCAAAGTTACATTATATGTTTTAAGCTATACTCCAGATTGTTCCACTGGCAAGAAGCTAAAGGCAACAACGAACGACGAATAATGAGAAGCACTTGATGTAGATAGAAGAAATGGTTATAATAACCGGAATATCCGCGAAATTTTTGACGAAATATGTTCGCCCACTTTCGCGAAATTCGTGAGAAGCAAAACTGGCGAAATCGATTGTAGTTACTCCTCACCTAGGCGAGGCGTTTCACAGATAACTGCACAGAATTGTCTAATCATTTATCTTTGATAACTGGGTGCCAAGTAGATTTCAAAGCGGTTGTCAATTTCATCAAGGCCGAAGGATATCATCAAAAACACAGTAACTCTACATATGGACCAACCTAAATGTGAAACTTTAAGCAGTGAACATGTCATTGATCGGCGAAGCGTTTCTGAAATAACTGCACATCACTACTGATAAGTGTATGTCAGCTTCATGAAGACGCGAAATTTTAAACATTGGCGAAATCTAATGTAACCTACTGACCTCGACGGGGTGATATCCACACATTGCTGCCTGATAAACGACATCGCAGAAAACAACGAAGCTTGACGGGAAACTTCAAGCAATGAAAAGTGAAATTGGCGAGATAACAGATATCTGCACGGCATTGTCTGGTGCTCTAGTTAAAAAGGGCGGTGTAAAAGGATTTTCAAGCTGTTGTCGGCTTCATCAGCGCAGAAAGATATCAAAAGCACAGCGGACCAAGCCAGTAAAACGCCGCGTTTGATAGATAGCTACATGCTGATGATACAACTTGATTAATTGGATACCAATGAAAAGTTTTAAAGTCAATGTCAACTTGATCTACTTAGAAGGATATCGTCGGAAGCGGAGTAATTCATCTAAACTGCAAGTAATCAGAAGTGCACTAATTGCCTGATCCTGTAACTTCGACAGGTGGATGCCAGAGGAAAGACATTTCAAAACTGTGGTCAGCTTTGTCAAAACAGAAGGATATCACCACACGCGAAACTTCGAACAATGAAGAGTAAAATTACTGATATCGAATGTAGTCGACTGACCTGGGTGGGACGATTTTGTAACTTTGATAAGTAGATGTCAAAGAAAAATTTCAAAGACGTTTTCAACTTCGACAAGACGGAAAGCAAAATTTCAAGCAGGAGAAAAAATTGGTGAAATTGACCCGGACGGGGTGTTTCATGAATAACTGCACACCATTGATAAGTGAAGGCTAGATAAAGTTTCGAAACTGAAGGATATGTTCAGTAGCGTGACGTTAGAGGCAACATTTTGAACAATGAGAAACAAAATTGAGGAAATAAATTAGTGGACAGAACCAGTCGATGCATTTTACGTATAATGCACACGAAGCAGATGCCATCAAAACAGAACGGTATCGTCAGAATCATAGTAACTTTATTTATTGATCAAGACAGGCGGAAACATCAAATAGTGTGGTGTGAAATTGGTGAAATCATTTGTATCTATAGTTTACTCATTGGAGCGAGGCCTTTTCACAGATAACTGCACACCATTGCCTGATTCTGTAACTTCACCAAGAGAATGCCAAAGAAAAGAAATTTTAAAGCTGATGTGAATTTAATCAAGGTGATAGGGTATCGCCAGAGGCAAAACTCAAAGAGTGAAATTGATGAAATTAGTTGTGACAAATAATGACAGAGCCATTTTAACATAAATAATATAAAGAAGAAGATTCCTCCTAAAAATGGCACGAATTTTAAAAATTAATTCGGCACAAGTGAAAAGCCATGAAACTGTAATATGAACAATGATGAGCCCCATTAGGACGAAACCATTGGTCTGTTGGTGCTGTGTCACGCTGTTTAGAAATCCAAACTTTTATATTTAGACCTATTTAGTTAGGTTAAAAATCTTTTGGTGAGAAGCCTTAGAATTGTTCATATTACAGTTTCATTGCTTTTCACTTGTGCTGAATTAATTTTTAAAATTCGTGCCATTTTTAGGAGAAATCTTCTTCTTTATATTATTTATATTGAAATTAGTCGTAGTTGACTGACCTGGATGGGGCGCGCCATTTCCTGATACTATAACTTGATAAATGCCAAAGTAAAATTGCTAACCTCTTGCCAGCTTCGTCAAGACACAATAATTCATGGTACTCAAGCCAGGGACGAAATTTCAAGCAATGAAGTTGAAATTGATGAAATCAACTGTCTAAATATTTCACAGATAACTGCACGTCATTGGCTGATCCTATAACTTGGATTAGTAGATGCCAGAAAAGAATTTCGAAGCCATTGTCAGATTAATCAAAACGGAGGATAATGTCCAGAGGCGAAACTTCAAGCAATGAGTAAAATTATTGAAATCAAATGTAGTCGACTGGTTTGGACATGGCGATAATTGTACATCATGATCCAATAACTTCGATGAGTAATTACCAAATTAAAGACATTTCAAAAGCGTCATCACTGATATTGGAAAATGTGTGAAATTGATATACCTTCGCGGATTTTTCTTACAAAATAACAGAACTTTGAATTCGTTTTCTTGTCCTTTAGCACCTGCTGTAGAAATGCGTCTCCGTCTAACACAATATTTACGTTTAGTTAACTGGGTACAAATGGAACATCTAGTTTATGTATCCTAGCTAGGTCAGTCACACCGATTTCACCACTTTCTCGAAGTTTCACCTCTGTTGAAAAATTGGCTTACTGTGCTTTTGGCGTCATCCTTCTGTCCTGATGTCGTTTACTTATATTGATTCTGGCCATAAAGATATTAATGTTAATAAATATTGTTACAAGCATACAGTACACAGTAAAAGGTAAATGCCAAACTGCAGGAAGAAGATTGAACATGTTAAAATCAATAAATGAGACACTCGAAGTCCATCATAATCTGAAATATGAATAGATGAAAGCAAACTATGAGGTACAGGGAAAAAGGGAAAATTTGGAAAACTTGAAGTTTGATCGATTGCAAAACACTAGAGCTTACCGAAGAAAACTAACGGTAGATCTGAATTCAGCCCCCTCAAATGAGTTAAGAACAACCGGTTTTAGAAACGCAACAAAAATTTCATCGACCACGACATAACATATACTTACTGGGTATAACCCCTTTAAGTTCAGTGCATTTATTACACCCCTGCGATAGCATCTCTATACCTGAAAAATAGTATTCTTGGGCATCAATAGCTGTTAAACCTCTTCACTTAAAATTCAAATTTCAATTTTGATTACAGTCGCTGGAGGCTAAGTCTGAACCGTAAGGTGGGTGGGAGATTTCTTTGAAACAAAATTCTTCCACAGTAGCCTTAACAATAACGGCTGTGTGTTGTTTTCGATGTTCTAGGCTTACGTCAATATCGCTATTCTTCAAACGCCGGTCACCGAACAGTCCAGCTTTAACAATTTTTGAAACAGTGGTTTCCACAGGCAGGATCATGTTCTAAAGTTTCTCGCCCTAATTTAGATAAATTTTCGAATTGATTAAAAATTAAATGTGACGGAGTAGAGTCACCGTACACACTAATTTGCTGAAAAGTTTTCCCACTGCGAAATATTCGATTGTAAACATTTTGGAAAGGTTGGCAGCACATTCACAAACTACCTTAGATGGAGCTTGTTCACAACCAATGTGGGGTTATATGATAGGCAGGTTCGGATCTAGTCTAGCATTTGAGAAGATAGCCCCAGAATGCGAAAAGGTCAAAAATTACTCGGCCCTGAACAAATCTTCCTAGGCCAAAGGGAAACTAATAATACAGCAAGAGTCAGCGCACACGGGCGCAAAGGATTTCAGAACGTATGCATAAAAATACAACCATGAGTCAATTTTCGTACGACTTATGGTCCATGCGGTCTAATATATACGGTAATTTATAATATGTGCTGCGGCGTCGGTTTGCGCTGTCTCTAAGACTAAAGTATAACTGATTACTTTGTAAATTTGATTTTGCAAAAAAAATTAAAATAAATACCATTGAAATGAAATACGAGGAATAGCTGGTCAATTATCTATCTAGGATTATTTTCAAGATAGCT
Source organism: Phrixothrix hirtus (assembly GCA_024586415.1). Lineage (NCBI taxonomy): Eukaryota > Metazoa > Arthropoda > Insecta > Coleoptera > Phengodidae > Phrixothrix > Phrixothrix hirtus. Next base: position 9,126 of record JAHWXV010178569.1, read on the forward strand.
AACAGATAATTTTACAAATTTATTCCTATTTTCTGGGTGTTACAATATTCCCCTATACTTGAAATATTTTTCTTGTTCGGCATAATAGTGCCCAACAGCCTGCTGAAGTTCTGTCAGAAGAAAACTGGTGCCTTCGTAGAGTTTTCTTTAAATTTATGAATAAATATTAATCGCAGGACGGCATTTCGAAGCTATACGTTGGATAATCTAGGATTAATAATTTTTTTCGTTAAAGTTTGACCAGGTTGCACCATTTGCCGTCCGGCATTGTCGAGAAGAATCAGAACCTCTTTTTGTGTATAGCAGGATGTGGTTCCTCAAGTGTGATAAAATAGGCACCGGCTTGTCCATAGACGCTTATTGTGTTCGACATTTTCTTGAAAGCGATGAACCATTACGGATCCACTTCATCCTGATTGATCTCAGGACCCAATGATGTACCCAAGTTTCATATGCTGTAACTATTTTACACATCTGAATCTTTTTTCAGTAAATCTCAATTCCTTGAAGAACTCTCCACGACAACATTTTTGTTCAGGAGTTAAAAGTCTTGGAACCCAGTTGATATTTATAACGCTACCTTCAGATGTCGATTTTCAATTCGGCACATTTCAAGATCGTTACAATTTTCGGCTGTATCAGTCTTGAATCGTCTTCTTCTGATTGACGATCTCATTGAAATTATTTTGACCAGCCTTTTATTTGACACGTTGCCTGCATTCTTTTATCCCATGCATAATTTTCGGTCCCTGATGCTCCAAGCCTAGCAATTTTATTGCGATTCGATACTCAAATTTTAAAGTCATAAATTGATGAAATTTTGCATAAAACTATTAAAACATAGTGTATTACAATCACTTTTTATGTATGATATATTTTCATGGCTAAGTCGATTATTAGTAAATGAAGGAAACGAAATAGGATTAATGAATGAAATCATTCGAGAGATTGCCTGTGGCTCTAAATGACATGAGTGCAGATCAGATGTCGATAAACTGCAGCGGGAAAAACCTAAAAATATGCATTCTTCTTTGTAAAGGAAGTAAGGTTTTGTGCTTAGCACGTTAAGAATCTCTATTGATGGTTGAAACATTCCGCTTTCGGCAAAATTCTAGTAACGGCGGGTGGTTAAGTTTTAAGCAAGCAAAAGGGACTTTTGTATTCTGAAAACGAAGACACTTATCGACATAATAAGATAAAATCATAACAGAATGACTAAATGATGTAACAAATTATAAAGCTATGAAGAAGGCGATTTTGCCAAAAACTAAATGCGTAGGGATTTTTAATGCGCAACATCACATGCACACAGTGTCTGCGATTTGGCTTGCTTGTCCAAGAAGGCGTACTTCTAAATATTTTCGCGGTGGAAAGCTAGAAGGCTAAGTCGGATACGCATGTCTTATACCTAAAAGCCGATAGGCGTCGTTGAGTTTTTTCTCAATATTTTGGTTTATCGCTTATTAGAACTTGGCTAATGTTTTACCAAGTGTGTTGAATCATTATGGTAGCTAGACGGCACGATGCAAATCTTGGTTGGCAAACCTGTTTCTAAACAGTCTCGGAGAACATGACTTAGTTAGGCCAGAAGAAAACTTTTCCCCTCTTAAGCGCATTTACAATGTTAATTTTAAAGCTGCTTGTTTCTAACCCTCTTCAAATCTGTTCAATGCACATCTTATAATTTTTGGAAGTCTGTGGGCTCGTTTAGGCTGCGATAAAAAGTACGGTTTTTAAAATATTTTTCCTTGACTTACTAAGCAAACCACCTTCGGCAATCAAGGATAAACATTTATTCTAATCATGACATTTGCTTTTCTTCTATATTCTGGCCTTTTCTTCCTAAATTGTCTCCGCTTTTTTGTATTTTGTAAAACTAACGCGAATAGGGCAGTTCAAATTCGGTAGTAGGATTGTAAGCGTGAAGATACTGCGATCTAAATATATCTTTGAAGCTGGACGCCACGTCAGCTTTATTCCTAACTTAATAGATCAAGTAGCCAGAAAACAATCATTCAATAAAATTCAATGTAATAATTCGCAAAGCGGCTTCTTAATACACAAGCAATTGTTATGTGCTATACCCAACCGTTTTATTACAAAAGTAACGAGGAACTTAGAATCTAAGTAAGATTTAACCCTTTGCGAAAATTACGAGAGAGTCCTATATTCGCATATATGCATATCGGTAACCAAAACGAAGGATACAAGGTCCTCAATGTCTTCTGAATTTCATGAATAAATAGCTTTCCTTCAAATTGATCAACTTTACCTTCTCCATATAAGGTATTGACTATTTCACTGATTGACTTTATCTCAAACTAAGCAAATGTAAATACTAGCGATCGCAATGGCTTAGAAGTTTAAATTGTATTTTACCGGTAAATTTATTTCGTTTCTAGTATCTTCGGGGCTGTATTAAAGGTGAGTTGGTACCCTGTCATTAATAAATGCCAACCTTTAATAATCGTTAGGCAACCCAAATAAGTTAACGTTTACGTTAGGAGTTATGAAATATTATGGCGATTATTGGTAGGTTTTATGGACAGATTTATGTATACGCCAAAAGATTCTTTCATATTTTAGTTTTTCGCGAGGTCTTTCTCAGCAATGGAAAAATAACTGGTTAGAATAAAAGTCGGGTTGATCGAATGAGGAGTCAAAAATATTTTGTCGGGGGGAACCAGGACTGGTGGTACTAGGTCTAAATGGTCCAAATAGTTCTACAACTACCTCGGCTATACACTGACTTGGTTTTAGGATCTTTAAGATCGATCGCGATCAATATGTTTTGCGGATAACACTTGACAACTGATAGAAATTCCCCCAAACACCGGAAACCACCAGTAGGTGTCTCTTCGTTAGCAAGTCCAACTTCTTCCACCGAACAATCGGTACTAACAGATTTCCGAGCACGGCAGAGGTGACAAGGGCAGAATTAATAATAAACATCGTTCCAGGCAATAATCAGAGTAGAAATAGAAGCCCAATAGAGAGTTGCTACTGACGGCTAGAACTGGATAAGCACGTTCTTCACCCAAACCACGTATATTTCTGTTCTAGAAAATTTGGTGTCCCGTTGATCCTTTTAAAATGGGCCAACCCATATTGATATATTGCATAATGGTAATTCAAAAACCATGGAGTTCGAGACTAATGTTCTTTGCCGGTGAACAAGTATAGCGACGGAAGTGATCTTTAGCATCTCAGTTTTTCAAAATTTCAATTTGCCGAGCAAAAATTTGAATGTCACGCTGTATATATATTTGTGCCAAGCATTTAAAATATTGACTATTAGATTTGCAATACAAAAACTTGTAAGATTTAGATATGGTAGTTGCAATTTTGAATACAAAATGTGCCCCAAATTTTAGATGATTTTCCAAAAACACTGACGCTACTAACAAGGAAAGGGGCCCAAGCCGAACTCACCGATGTCATTGATTTTTTGATATGTTGTAGAACATCAAAAAATAAAAGACACGTATTATTTTTTATCTCCTGTAAAGCACTTTTAAGACATGAAAACCACCCTCAAAGTTCACCCCCAAAAACGGCTTTTTAATATAGCTCAGCTTCTAATCAAAATTTTGCGACGAAACAAAATGGAAACGCATTATTATAAAAATATCAAGTTATTAAATGTCGCTATAGCCACGGGGGTTGCAACCCCAATTTTTTATTTTAAAAAATCCATATATTGCATTGATATTTCCATTGCTAAAGCTTAGATTTGTCTTAAAAATTAAGAAAAAACTATGTTTACAATAAAAATAACAAAATAAAGTTGAAGTGTTTCAGGAATTTTCGTTAAACCACCTCAACATAAAGTTCACCCCCAAAACATGGTTTTTCAATATATCTC
>JAHWXV010178591.1:0-10626 GCA_024586415.1 Phrixothrix hirtus
CTTATTTGAAAGTTAAGTATGTGAGTAGATCGAGCACGAACTTTTAAATGCAATTCGTATATATGTTTGTGGTAACAATGTTATTAGGTCTTACTCTTCCGTCGTATTTGTTAATTTATATCTTATTGTGGTGAATCAACAATCAAGAGTTAACCAGGCAAAGATTAAGTATATTGTCACTACAGATATTTTAGCGGAGGCTAATTTATAGATCATACAGCTATAAGAATGTTATTAAAGAATTCATTATTGAGGTTTCGAATGAAGTAACATCTTCATATAATAGTCTATATACAAATATTTAGTGGAGAAAGGACAAGTGGAACTAAACGTGGAAAAGTCCTCAGGTTAATTTTGAAAAAAGAAACTCAACAACTAGTTAAAGAAGAAATACACAATGTAAAACATGTAGAACACTTTCAACTTGCCTATGAATGATGGGAAAACTTCTTAAAACTGCTGCAACTAAAAACTAATCTAAACGGTGGGTAGAAGACGGTTCAAAAACACCGAAGAAGGCAAAAGTGATGCCATTGGCTGGTAAAGTCATGGCAACCGTTTTTTGGGATGCTTGTGCAATAATTTTTATTGACTATCTTCAACAAGGTAGAACAATAACAAAAGAGTGTTATTCATCGTTGTTGGATCAGTTGAACGAAAATATCAAAGAAAATCGGTTACATTTGGCGAAGAAAAAGTTTTGTTTCATCACGATAATGCACCAGCACATGTTTCAACTACTAAAACTGCAAAATACATGAATTGCATTTCAAAATGCTTCCACATGTCCCACGCGACTTAGCTTGTTAGTAAGAAATGTTCATCCAATGAAAAAGTGATCGCCGAAGTAGTCGCGTATTTTACAGACGTTGACTAATCTTATTTTACTGAAGACATTACGCCTTGAATGTCGTTGAAATAATTGTACTGAGTTGGATTGGACTTATGTTGAAAAATAAAATATTTTTACACCGAAAAAACAACTGCTTGTTTCGTTTTCACCTGCTCCATTGAACTATCCGCGTATTATGTCAATGTCAGGTTGTTTAATCTAAAACTGACAGATTTTTATAGACTTGTATCTTTGATCGCATAAGTATAAAATATATATTTTTAAAGATTAATAGGTTTGTTCTTAAAGTAGGTGCCCAGTGAGAACCAATGAAATAGGCCTAATTCGATTAGACACCGTTCTCAATCGCTCTCCTTGAATTTGATTAGCTTTGGCTAGTTTGAAACTGCAGTAAAACAAACGTAATATACGTTCATCGCGAAAAATACAGTATAAGCTCGTCTTAGGTGCGCTATAACTCTAGACATTGGCGTCTGGCTACAAATTACGCCCACGAGAAATCCCGCATTTCTCTCTCTCTCTTTCTCTCTCTCGGTATCTAATGTACTACGATTTTGTAACATGAACTACAAAATAGGTAAACATATTTGATACAGAAATACTCCTTCTTTTGACATGAACTATGATAGCTGAAGTTGTATTTAAATTAGTGCACATCCACATTAACACTAAATGGAAGTATATAAAGGTATATTAAAAATCAAAATTGAGATGTGTCCCGAGATATTGTATTATTTCCTATTGTATCTGACAGAAATACCAAACAGAGTGATATGTCCAATAGCTCTGATAGAGAGGAAAACATTGATCCAGAAAATGTAAATTTTGCTAAAAATTCCGAAGGTAGTAGTGAATCCAAAGTTTACGTAATTTGGTAACTGCATTTTTGATCGCCCATTTAGTCTCAAACAATTGGGAAATAATGATATTGATAGCTCTGTTAGTATTTTTAATCTTATTTTATCAAACACTATCTTAGGAAATACTTTGTAAACAATCAAATATGCACGCTACCTAAAATTGTCAAGATTTCTTTCCGTTGTAGAACTAAAGGAATTTATTGGGGTTACAATAAATATAGGCGTTTGTACACTGCTTGGTCAAGTGATGGATATTTTCATGTTGAGAGGATAGTAAGTACGTGACATGAGTGTAAAAAGATATTAAAAAATACTAGGCTATTTACATATCAGCGATAACTCTAAAATGTCTACAAAATTCACGTTCTCATCAAAGATTTACAAGCGATTTTTCCAAACCTATTTTCTCCATCCGAACCTCTGTCAGCATTGAAGGTATGGTGGCATTTACTTTACAAAGCATGATTAAGCAATATCTTCGATGTAGCCGATCAAGAGAGGTAATGTCCTGTGTAAAAACTGGTTGCGTGTTAAATTTTGACGTGCATACTGGGAAAAATTTCGGGTGAGGACCTTTGGTTTAGGTGAAAAAGTAGTAATACATTACTCTATATATTTTGACAAATCTTTCACAACAGTAAATTTAATAACACAGTTACTAAAAAAACTTATTCGGCTGTGGTACTATTAGAACTAATAGAAAACAGTACCAAATTAATAATCTAAAACGAGACAAAGACATGGAAAACAATTAGTGATTTTACACACTGTGGTGACCTTAATGTATTCAAATGGTTAGATTGCGGAAAAAAGTATATTTGCACTAAGTACAATTCACAGCCCCTCCCAAATTACTACTGTCTTACGAGGCAGTAAGTAATAAGAGTACCTGTAAGTTGTCCGAAAGCAGTATCCGATGGAGGAGTTGGCAAACTTGATCAATATATATGTGTTTACAATGTATCCCAAAAATCACAAAGATGGCGGAGGTTTCTGTACGAGGGGTTAACACTTCCATATTTAACTGTACACAAGAATTCCTCATACAAAGAATTCCTCGAGAATTCCTGGGAATTCTGAAGACTTCCTCGAGAATTTTTCAACAATTCCTGCAATTTCTCAAGAATACCAGCAATTTCTATAGGGAATTCCTTAAATTTATTTAATATGTTTTCCTGAATTTCCAAAATTTGTATACAGTAAAACTTGTTCAAAGTTGAACGTCAATAAAACGGAAATCTGTCCATTTCAAGCAATAGAAGAATTTATATTTTAGTTTCTTTATAAAAAACGGAATCTATTCAACGCGGAAACGTATATAATGTAAAAGTAGATTTACGAATTTTATCCTAAACTATTTGCGTAACGTGAAAATGCCTGATGTTACTGACAAACAAAGGGGAAAAACCGAACTCCTCCGATTTTGATTAAAGGTAGCATATGATTTGGTCAAAAATAAAAGCCAATATTTTGTAGCAATCGTAAAACCCGTTTAAGTCATGAAAATCACTCCTGACATTTCAAATATTGCTCTAATATAATAATCAAATATTTTAATAGTGGACTAAAATGAAAAAGTTTATTGTCAAAGAATAAAAGATGAAAGAATTTAATTTGTGTGAAAAAACTTATTTTTTTAATTTCTTATTTGTAATGATGTGCTTGCTGTAATTTGGTGGAAAATCATTGAAATCGGTCTTTCACAAGGTCTTTCAGTATCCTTATAGTACGACTATAATATTATTTTCTCCAAAGCAAAGCACTTTCGTGGTTTATTATTCGTTCATTAATTACTTTAGCTTACTCTATTATACAGAGTGATTTAGATGTACGCCGATGACACTCTTGAACATGTGTGAACCTGGCATTCGACTTTTAAAAAATTAATGTTTTTTGAACTTTTAGATAGTATTTTGTTTGTAGTTCATTACAGTAAACAAATTTTCGTTTGTAATAAAACCATTTACGAAATAGACGACGCGACGGCCAAAAATGGCCCGGACTCGACTTAAACTTAAAAATTTTAAAATAATGTCATTTAATACGCGGACGGTCTGATTAGCGAAGTAACTAACATAGAAATGACATCATAATTTATGCATGCGTGTTATTTATGAAAGGTGAAACACGATCAGGACGTCCGAAAGAGACTACCACTGATGAAATGATCACCAAAGTTCATGATCTTGTTTTAAATGATCGTCGATTAAAGATGTGGGTGATAGCAGACACTATAGGTATAGTTGATCATGTCTTATATGAACACTTGGGTATGAGAAAGTTGTCAGCAAGATGAGTGCTGCATCTGATAACTGTGGACCAGAAACGAATACGCGTAACAACTTCTGAGTACTGTTTGACCCTTTTTAAGCATAATCTCGAAGAATTTTTGGGTCGATTTATTATCGTTGACGAAAGGTGGATACACTACTATACCCTCGAAACAAAAATTGAATCCAAACAATGGGTAGAAGCCGGTTAAGAAAGCAACAGTGGTTCCGTCAGCTAACAAGGTTATGGCCACCGTATTTTGGGATTCCCGCTGTTATCTTTATAGAATATCTGCAAAAGGGCAAAAGAATCACAGCTAATTGAAAAATTAAAGAAAAAACGAACGCATTTGGCAAGAAAGAAAATGTTGTTTCATCATGATAATGCATCGGCTCATCCATTTCACATTGTCACAGGAAAATTAGTTGGATTACGATTCAAAATACTTCGTCATGCACCTTACAGTCCAGATTTAACCCTATCTGACTTTTTCTTGTTTCCAAACTTAAAAAAATTGCTACAAACATCTAAAAACGCACCTCTATTAAATGAAACTGTTTAAAGATTTTAGCTTTAAGTTGATAAAACTTATTAAAACCTGAAATCTTTAAACAAGTACCCTCTGATACCAATTGGCATATGACATTTTATGAATATATTTCCTAACCTAAAATCTGTAATCTGGGATGTTTTAAAACACAATAAAATTGTATCGCTTCTTATACATTATTTTGTAAGCCTAAGCATTTATTGCTTATGAATTTATAGCAGTTGTGTGACACTGTAATATCTTTACCTTTTTATCGTTTTAGAAGTAATTTAAAATAGTCCATCGAACGAAATGGGAAAAATTTTATTATCAGTTGTTCCCATTTATTACTGCATAATTTTTTATTCTTTGATTGGAAGTGCCCATTTTTTTTAATCGTTAAATAACTACTTGAAAGAAAACTCATAATAATAACAGGTTTGGCTTTCCAACAATAAGTTCATTAAAAGGTAGTTTTATCAAAGTTCTAAGATACACGCTATTTTTTGTCTTTTTAAATACAGTTTTATTACATATAATATTAAAACCTTATAGCTAGTTTTAAAAAAAATCTTAAGGTATTACATCTTCAATAATTTCTTAAAGCTGAATGCCTTATTATTTAGCTAACTAAAAACTTTTTAGCTTCAAACACTTTTATAAAACGCAAATGTCTTAAATAAACAATTTATTTTTCATCTTAAGGTTTTGCAAAGCTATTTCTAATAAGTGGCCAATAGGCTTTGATATTTAGCTGTTACAATGTGGTTAAAACTTATTAACTAAACCTAATAACTTTATAATGGCTAGTTTTAATTTCAGCCATAATTAAACTTTTATAAAATCAATAAACATGTTACTTGGGTTGCTTTACGTACAATGTGGTTTTTGCCTTTTCATGAAAGCTCAATTGATTTTTACAGTTATATTGATAATTAGGTCCAATGTTTGTTTATTTTAGAATCTAAATAATCATTTTAGGTGGGACATTATTATCCCACTGAACAACTGTACTTTATCATTGTTCAAAACATCCTTTGGGATAAACGTTTTCCACCTTATTTTTTATAACAGAAAAGTTTTTTTTAATTACATGTAAAATTACTATATAAAATGATAAAAATTTTGTTTTAATTTCTTCCAGCTTTTTGCCCTATAAAGACTTAATAAAAAGCTAAAAAGATATCGTTCGGAAAAACCGTTCCGGGCCTAGGCCAGAAAAATTATTTTTATATTGTTTTCTTATCGCCTAACAAGGAGTGTACAGAGAAGTTATTACTGTATTCTAGTTTCTTGGGCTTAGGACTGTTAAATGTGGAATTAGGCATTTTGCGAACTAAAAATGTAACGGACAAGTATGTCTGACCGAAGCAGATTTAAATGTGGGATAACCGAGGGAATCTTTATTGTTACGTCATACAATTGTACACTTTAAACTAGGCATTACCGACATTGTGTTATAATGCACAAATTTGACACATCTTTAGATCGATTTATATCGGCATAAAAGATATTAGCTTTTACAAACCTTTACAAACACATTCTTAACGCTAGAATGAGGAAATGCAAATAAACAACTGCGTAAACTCCTTAAATCGTGAAAGCTACGGTAACTCCTGATTGTGAGTGTTTTATATCCGTTATAAAATATTGTGCATCAACGTTGTGACGTCAATTAAACATCGACGTTTTACAACGAAATCGGTTACGTATTTAAGATCAAATTTGGGGTATACATACAATTTAAATACCTTAGGTAAACTTTAATCTAGTACGCGATTCCATTTTGTCACGGACAAAAATTGCGAAACCCTATTCAAAATATGTTTGTGACGTCCTAACTGGGTACTTAAAAACAGTTATTTGTGATCAAACAGAAACACTTGTTCGATATTCCACAGTGCAAGGATTGACGGCCTGAACACACTTTGTGACCGGCCGGTTCTATAAGTACAATAACACGCTCTGCGCTACAATAAAACCCGTAACTAAATCATTTCAAAAATTAATGTTATTTAATGACATAGTTCTAAAAATGTTAGAAAATAAAGCGTTATTTAAAATATCTCAACGATTTAAAATGTTCACAGAAGCTAAGAAGTTAAACAAACCCAAAGTTTTTATGCAGTTACAAATGTAAAATCCATAAGTATGTCCTCATTTTGAAAATAATACATGGTGTAATATAGGTGCGCATATGGAGTAAGAAATCATTTATGTTGCATAAGAAATGAATTTAAAAATTAAATTTTTGCAAGGCATAAGTAGGTTATATTCCTAAAATTGAATTCACAGGATTTCAAATGGTAAATTATGAAATAGCCATTATTTTCAATTTTTAACGTGCCGATAATTAGATGAATTTTAAAAATAATTTCAGAGCAATGATTTTATACATCTAAAGAATTGAAATAAAGTTTTTTAAATTAAAACAAAAAGGCCGCATTTAATAAATCACGATAAAATGTAATTAATGTATATATTAAAATATAAAAACAAAGTTCGCCGTTTATTTAATTTGTTCCTTTTATAATGATAGAAATCCCAGAGGTAAAATTTCGGATATAAACATGTGTATATGGATGTATGGCAACTTGGGACTTCCTCAAACATATAATTATTGTTGTAGACTTTGGAGTGCATCTGTTACTGTCAATTTATTTTTTAAGCGACTATTGTCAGACATAAAAACAATCTCAAATCTACATTTAAAAAATGAAGGTTACGGTTACAGGCACGGCGTGTTATTTTTGTTGTTTTTATACATAAGCGAACCTAAATAATGAAAGGAAGAAGAAGCGCAAGAGTTGATGACATCTGGCATGTACAGCGGGGGAGCTCCCGCCGCAGCAGTTTTCCCTTTCGACGGATTTACGAGTATTTTTATCCGGAGATGCAGAAGATATTTTTAGAAGGGATTATTTATTCGCATTCTGTTCTCACATTTATGCAGTTTTACGCACCTTCGGTGTTATTTATTAATTGCGAGACATTCACGTTATTTTCAAATATAAATTCGTACCTTCTAAATGTATAAATATAAGAACAACGCAACGCATGCAAATAAGAAATTGAATACTTACTCGTTCCTCCTCGCGAATCATCTCCGCTATGCCAGGCTTGATTTCCATATCGTCAGATGGATGATTTTGAGAAACTTGGGGTTGCGGTGGTAAAGGCAGAGTTAGTGGCAACGGCTCTGGCCCTCCAGGTGCTGGTAACGGAGTAGCGGGGGGTGCAGGTGACATTTCAACTGAGGGTGGCGGCTCGGGAATTTCGGTATTTCCACTTTCAGCGGGACTACTTAAACTACTACGTTCCCCGGAAGGACGCCGCCGCTTTTTAGCACGTGGTTGTATTTCACCGTCCTGGCGATTTTCCCAGTCACCAATGTTTACAGCTTTCGCGGCTGTTTTTGTGCTGGTCAGTTCTCCGGCAGGATTTACGATATCTTGTTCGCCGTTAACATCGGCAAGTCCTCGTATTTTAAGGGATTCAGCGACCCTTAATAAGGGGCCTATTTGTTCTTGAGATACGTTAATTTCGCCTTTATACATAAATTCTACGGCGGCTTTAAGTTCGGGCCACTTTATGTCTCTCATTATAACTATAGGGTGCTGGCAGGGGTTATCGAAGAACAAGGACTGAAAGTAAGGACTGCATGCCGATAATACCATTTTATGAGCCTTAACCGAGTGACCGTCGCAGGCGAGGGTGACGTCGACGAAAGATTCGCTTTGAAGGAGTTGATCGAAAACATTGGTAAGATTACTCTGGTAGTTGTTCCAGCGCAGGCAGAATTGCTGCGGCGATCCGGAGTTGTGCTGCATTGTCACCTGTAAGTTCGATACCTTTTATAACGCACACATACTAGTTTTTACAGTAAAATTAAAATGCACTTTAAAGCGCGAGCACGTGTACAACGTTATATAAACGGAGAATATACAGATCAAACACGAACGCATCTACAGCGAGACTGACTAACTCCAAGCATCAAAAATCGCGGGAGGGTCGGATAACGCCTTCCCGCGCACGCCTTACTCCCACCTCTACACAAAAACGCCCCCACTTCTCCTTCCACCCACAAACCGCGTGGCTTTACCACACGACAATCGCCACTACATCTAATTATGCCAATTTTTAATTACAATCACCTGAAGAATTTATGCAGTTGACTACTCTGTAAAATTCATATTAGGAGGTCAAAAGCCCCAAAGAACTTTTATTCAAACTGTAGTATATTGATAATTATCATTATAGAACTATGTTTACAAGAGCAGTTGATTAGAAACAAATTATATACTAGTTTTCATAGATACACGGCAGTCATTTTGTTTAATTTATTTAAAATACCACAAATATTGTATTAATCCCTCACTTTTATTTTATTTTTTAAATTACTTTTTAAAGATATTCTATATTCAAATAATCATTCAAAATTTTGTAGAAAGTAATTACATATCCTCAAACTAGAAACTTCCTTAACAGAAATTAGTTCATGTAAAGAAATTTATAAATTATTGTTTAGATAATGACTACTTTTTGCTCTACTGATACCTAAATATTATAAATGAATATAAAGAGCACAGATAAAGCCAATCTCAAGATTTTTTATTGATATCTTGACTAATTTTGGAATAATTATTAACATTTCTTCATCAGAATGTAATAAAATAACAATGGTTCAAACTAATACTGTGTTAAATTTGTTTAAAGTTAATGCGCAAAATATTTTAAAATAAATTAGGTTAATTTGTTGCAAATTTTGGTACTTTAATGTTAAATCAGTATTATTTTAATACTGTAATGTATTTTTGAAAACTAGTCGCATTTTAATATTAAAAACAATTGTAAGACGAAATTTTAGTTCTGTTGAAATCTTTTACGACCTTTTAGAATTAATAAAAGTGGGTACACATTTATAATCTAACAGACTATTTCAAAAGAAATTAAAGTAAGAAGTTAAGCTATAAATTCAATAAAATAAAGCAGTACTTTCAATCTGCCATCGCCATCGTAACTAGTGTTAAACAAAATGACGAATTGTAATTCAATTTATTGCAGAGTATAACAAATAAACAACTGTTAAAGCTTAAACTTTAAATTGCAACATTATTCAATATCTTTTGTAGCCCATTTTTTGCAGCTCTAAATGGGTACTAAACTCTAAATATGGAATCAAACGCTGCTAAAATAAAAATAATTATTAATTAGTTGAGAACAAGTCTTTGCAAAAAAACAAAAATCTAAAACTTTGTCAAAGACTTTAAATTAATTCAATAAGAAATGTCTGATCCAATGAATTCTTTGAAGATGGATATTTCTTCCAAACGTTGCGTTCATTTGAGTTTATTGGTCATGCATTTCTTGTTCAGTTATTGAGTTAATTTAAGGCCTTTGACAAAGTTGTAAATGCAAAAGCTGGTTTTCAACCAACTAATAATTGCTTTTGTTTAGGTAGGTACGTAACATTATTATTGTATTTCGTTATTTTAAAATTAATTCTAGCCAACAAGTTTTTTAGGCTGGTTTATTGTTTAAAATTTATTTTTACTAAATAACGAACGAACTGGTGCAGGTCATTTTCTAATCAAACTTCCATTACCATATCATTTGTAACTTTATTATTCATTGTATGGCATGTGCGAAAAAAGTTTCACACGTTTTTCCCCGTGAATCATTAATACGAAATGAAAAATGTTCGGAACGTCCAGTTTTTAAGAAAAACCGAGATAAAAGCCAATAATACTCGATTTTGACCATTTTCCAAGTTACTTGCAGTAAACAGAACAGAAGAAGTTTAGAAAGCAGTTTAAATGTAAGCTTCCACCTTAAGCTATAACTCTGTCAATAAGCAACATTCATTTTTTGGTCGTTATAAGCGGCCGGAAAGTAGTCATTTACCGATATAAGCCAGAATATACGAGTGTGATACAGCGGCTGTTCCTTAATAAGTGCACATGAGCACGTGAACTCTCAAATAAATACGCATTTACGAATTAAAAAAACGAAAACCTTTATTATTCTATTTTTCTATTTATGTATTTAACATTCAATGAAATAACTCACTCTCTAACATGTTTTTATCCCGCTTATATATTATATATAATACC